>JAIVFH010000120.1:0-93323 GCA_025765595.1 Obelidium mucronatum | reverse complement strand
AATGCTGCTACGTTATGCCATGCCAGATGGTAAACCAGCAAGATTGTTGGCTGGATATGTAGATGGGAGTTTGAGATTATTGAGTCCTGTTACTGGAGAAGCATTGATTGTTGGATTTCCAATCTATAAAGATGCTGCGTTAGTCGGCTTGGAGTATGATGCTTCGTCGGGTTCGATTGTTTATCTTCTGATCGTTGTTATTTAATTGAATTCTTTATTTTAGATTTAATCTATGCTCGTAATTCAAACCGGGATATACTTGTTTACAGTACAAAAACCAACCCAATGAAAGTGGTCGAAGTCTGGGAACCGCAAACTGGCTGGGAACAAATCCACTGTTTCAAGGGCATTCATTTTGTTCCCGATCCTCCCTATATGGCTATTGAAGAAAATGAAGAAGCCAGTGAAAGAAAAAGAGAGTTTGAGTCCTCATTCTTTTTAGTGGCTGGGGCAGAAAATGGTCAACTGTTGAATCTTCGTAAACATCATAAAGGGGAGCAGGAGTCAATAATTCAAGCGCATGCTGCGCCTATAAGCTCCCTTGAGTATGATTCTGTTGGATTTTCTTTGATTACAGGAGCTAAAGGTTTGGAAAGCCTTTTTTTCCTTTCATTTGAATAGCCTATAATTGTACAATAAGATTTTACAATCAAAGTTTGGAAAATATCTGCCCGAAAACTATTGCCAATCAAAGTTGCTGGAGAATCAACTTGTCCTCTTTATCTCCAGTGCACTGCGGCCTTAACTTTATGTCAAGTGAATGATCCCCGTTTCGAGAATCCCATGCTTAATCACACATTTACTGTAAACCCATTTACGAAAACTATTGCTTTTCCTTGGAATGGAAGATTGTCAATTGTATCTTATGAAAAAGACGGTTTGCCTTCTTTTGGTTTTGAGAGGCTGTTCCACTGACTTTTGAAAAAATTAGCAAAATTCTATCCAAAGCAAAATATCGACAAAAAGCCAGCATTGATTACATCTGTAGCGTATAATTATCAATACAACATTTGGGCATCAGCAGATATCAATGGATCTGTCAAAATCTGGAATAATAAGGGATCAATTCTTCGGTACTATGCAGTGAAAGATTTCTTGAATTGCAAAGACTGATTACTTGGAATTAGGGAAGCCATGTTCAATCAAAGCATCTCTTGCATTCAATTTGCTAATTTACGTGGAGATTTGCTGGTTGGATTGAAGGATCAAGTTGTTGCAATATACATGCAAACATATTTCACTGTCGCCTTGATGAAAACTGCTTTGGAGAAAAGCAAAAGACTCATTGATGTGCAAATTCAAGATGAGCATGGCCAGACACGCACAGTCCAACAATACATTGACGAGGAGATGGAAACAGAATATTTCAATGATGCTAACGGCTTTGAAGATGACGTAGCTGAGAGGGCGTTAATATTTGATTCAAATAGTGACTTTTGGAGCATATTCTATGATCAACAGAAAGAACTCTATGGTGATGCTGGTTTGAGGTGGCATGTGAGTAAGGATTTGATTCCAACAGATCTTGGTGAGAAAATGGAGAAGGACCTTGAGTTCTGGGAGACCTTGGAAATTGATCATGAAGAAGCTAAAAAGGTATAATCATTATTTTGCAATCTTCTTGCAACCCTGACAATACCCTCTGCAGAGGCGGAATCGCAGGCTTTTCCTGTCAAAAGAAGCAAATGCTTTTAAAGCTGCCTCAGAATTTGATGACAAGTTTTTCTTGTCAAAAAGGAATGCTGCCCATTCAAAGAATGGGTGTCCTGCACCCAAGAAAGTGGAAGAGACCCCTGAAATTGTTCTTGGTGGGGATTATATATTCATTCAAAGAGTAGACTCCAATGATGCAATATTGGAGACTGGATTAGATATTTCTACTCCAAAGCTTGAAGTGAGCCATTTGACATTAGAAGAATATATGCTAACATTTGAATATATTAAGCTGTTAGAAAACCACCCACGTCATCCAGGCTGGCAAACAGTAAAAGACAATCTAGTGGTTGGAAGTGAGTATGGGACAAGTCTTGTTTTTGCTTTGAAGAGACTGATTTTTCAAACAGGCCGTCTTGGACCCATACTTCAAGCTGTCATTAGCCAAAAACAAAAAAAGAACAAAGAAATTGCTCAAAATATGCTTATCAATCCTAATGCAAATAAGAGGAAAGTCAATCTCTATGATGTAGTTCAGAAAAGGGAGGAGTTGAAAAGAAACTTGAGAAAAGCTGGAACAGCAATACCAAATTCAGTAATTGCAGAGAAGCCCAAAGAA
Source organism: Obelidium mucronatum (assembly GCA_025765595.1). Lineage (NCBI taxonomy): Eukaryota > Fungi > Chytridiomycota > Chytridiomycetes > Chytridiales > Chytriomycetaceae > Obelidium > Obelidium mucronatum. The sequence continues at coordinate 91,051 of JAIVFH010000120.1, read as the reverse complement.
GTAACATCAGCACCTGCAAAAGCTCTTAGGGCATCAATTAAAAAATATCATTCTATTGGTCAGACAAAGCAAGTTGGAAATCGGAAACCATCATCAAAACCAGAGTGGTGGTTTGACAATGAGGAAGAAGAATTGGAAGAAACACCAACCAGTCAAAATGCTGAGGGACTGCTTGTACCTACTGGAAAAAATATCCGAAAGCTCTCTCTCACAGTGAAATACGAATCCTCCAGAAAGCCATCTATAAGGGAGCCATCTGTGCATGAACCTGAAAGTTTACAAAGTTCTAGAAAACCATCAGTTGCTCATGCTTCAGGAAGTAATCTGAATGTCAGTGCCCCAACAAGGAGAGCCAGCTTTGTTGACGTTGTGTTGGCTGTAAAAGAGGGCAAGGAACCTGATGAGATACCTTCTGCAAAATTACAGCCCAAAAAAGACATTGAAAAGACATTTGTCCCCCAAAAAATTAAAAGGATCTCTACTACTGCTACTAGAACTTCAGTTGTTCACATCCCCCATTCATCACCAAGCCAATTTCCTCAGCAGTCACAAGTTCCAGAAATACCAATCTCTTTGCCAATCAAATCAAAGCCCTGCGCTCCTGCTCCTCCTCCACAAATGCCTAAAGAGCAACCAAGGCAATCACTACAGTACATTGTTCTTCCAGGTGGCAAGTTTGATTCAGACATTGCATCAACCTCTGAAGAAAGTCAATTGGATGATTTGAATGGTGTGAGCCAGGAAGAAGCCGAAGCATATGCTTGGAACTTACTTCGAATGAGACAGGGTTTTGGAATTCCACGTGCACTGAGGAAAATTGTGAAGCAGTTTTGGTTCAAATCTCCAGAAAATGACCCACTTGATCTTGAGCATGTAATTAAAGCTCTTGTCCAGTTGATGTATCATGGAGAATGGTCTGAATGCTGTGAAGTAAGAAATTTAGATTTCTGCCTTGGAAACCTCTAACATCCTACCTCAGGCTTCAAAAGCCCTAGTATTTATTTACATCACTTTCAAGAATGATATTCCAGATCCATATCCCATCTTCTTGGTCCCTCATCTCGATGTTCTTGATTCCAACCCATCATGGCAAGGTCAGGGCTCAGATATGCTCCAATCTTAGGTGCCTTCAGGCATCCACACAGAGCTGTATTTTACTCTCTCATTATGAGGTTGAATGATACCCATCAAACTGTTCGGGTGACTGCAAAACAAGCCCTGATGAACTATGGGATCAATAGCCGCATGCAATTACTTGAATTAATGAAAGTTGCTGGCCTTCTTCCTCAAGAAACTGTCAAAAATGAGCCTTCCTTGATGGACATCATGAAGAGAGATTCAGGAAAAGAACAAATTGCTTTGGCAGCTGAATCTACCAAAAGTGTTTTCTTATGGCAGGAGGACTTAAAAGCTGAAAATTGCCCAGGGTATCATGGAGAAACAAGAGAACATAAAAGGAGGCAAAGTTATGAAGAGCACTTGGCAGGGACCGTTCTTTAAAGACAAGAAAACTCATTTTATGGTTCCCCCTATAAGGCAAACTACAATTTATGATGTTAAACATGAAGATATAAAGGATGACATCTCTAGCTGGATGGAGGCTGAAGGGATGTCAGCTACCACAACAGCCTACATCAGTCAAATATCACCATAGCCAACGACAGGGATCTGGAAAGCATGACAAGAGGTACCAGTGGAATGAGGAAGTTATTCAATCCTTAGTTCATGGGAGACCTACCTCTGGAGGTACTACTCTTGTTGCATCTTCACGTCCTGTTTCTGGGGCAATTGTCAGCTGCAATGAAAATGGCGCGCCCAATATCTGCAGGTCTGAGAGCAATGGTAGCATTGGATTATAGAAGGACAACTAGACCCACGTCAGGCAGATTGGATAAAGTTGAAATTGTAAGATTTCCTGCAAGACCTAGCAGTGCAGCAACAAGTGTCGCAACAAGTGTCATGCTCACCCCTCACCTTGAACCATACTTGAGCACTGTGCCATATTGTCTGAGTTCTTCCTTTTTAAAACATAAAACAAAGCTAAGAACACTGGAAATTGAGGAATCTAGAACCCCATGGCATTAATGCCCTTTTCATGGATTGTTTTAAACTAACTCAGGCACACACCAAAGATAGTTAATGTGATTAAAATGAGATTCTATAAAGGCTAGCTTTATTTGTTTATTGCCCTCTCCTAAAACTACTTAAAGTTTGAAACAAAAAAGGATGTTTTAAAGTTTGCAAGTCTGTTTGGTACTCTTCATTGTATGAACAGAAAATAGCGTATACAATACATTGGACTTAGAGAGCACTCCAGGCATCTAAAGACGCCAAAGTAATCAGCCACATAAGAAGGATTTAAAGACAAAATGTCATCAAACCCATAGCAATTGTGGCAACACAGCCTCATGCCTTAACAACTACGCTACAATCAAGTTTAATTGCATATTTCGGAGCCTATTGGGGCCCAATTGGGGCTCCAATAGGGAATGCCAATAGGAATGCTAATTGAAAAAACCGCATTTTTTCATTGCTCCCAATTGGATTTTTTGCTCCTAATAGGAGCGCTACTAGCATTTTTCACTCCTAATAGCAAGCCAATTGGACCCATTAGGAGCCCCAATGGTGAGTTTTCAACCGATTAGGACCCTTTGCACCAGTGTAAATTTATGCAACCAAGAACATATCTTTACGCTGCCGCACAATGCAGACTATAGCAACTTAACTGCAGAAATCTCTTCCTTCGCAATATAAACTTGGAAACTATGAGAATGTTCAACTTAACATAATTATCAAATGAAAATTTTCTCAACTCTGCACTTGTACACAATAGAGACATACGCTCAGTCACTTTGCTTCTTCGCAGTGCAGGTTGCAACTCCAGAGAAATTAGGACTTAATGGGATTGCAACACTTGTAAGCAGAAAATTTCTTTTTAGGGGTGTTTGCAATAAGTCAGAATTTCTATTTTTATTGGTAGAAAATTAAATGAGACTGTCTTCTTTGTTTCCAAATTTAAAATCCAAACAAGCCAAAAGCAGACAGATTCTTGCCTGCCTTGAGTCACTTCTTATTTTACCTTCTTATAGAGCTTCCATTATTTTTGTTTGGTTTTCAGATGGACAAGCATGACATGACAGCAGCCGGAAAATTAAAAAAGTAAAACATGATTACTCAGGTCAAAAAACCCTTCTTGAGACAGTTGTGTTCTCCAGAGTTACTTTGGTTTCCAAGTCAATTTTCCTTTAATTGCCAGGAAAGCAACAGCTTGAACGTGTCCATTTTCTAAAACTAGAACTATTAATACCCCTTTCTTAGCCCTCAAACCATTTGAACAAAGTAGGAACATCTTTTCTATAAATAGAGCTCCAAGGAATTGGCAACCCCCTCAAACTCCCCCTTAACATGACAGGTTGACAAGCAACCTGCAATCCTCATTGTCCTCCGCTTTTGGTGTTAGTCCAGGAGATCCACCATTGCTTTCATCCCCATGATTCCATTCAGTGCCAACAGGTCCCTGCTGAACCTCTTCTTTTGATTTGTACAGTTCTTTCGACAGATTGAGCCATATCCGCGCTTTTGGCTGGATGTTGCTTGGTCCAGCATTGATTTGATCTGCAGATCTCCTTGATGCTTTTGCTCAATCAAGCTGGATTGTTGCCTTTGGTTTCTTGGACTTAACTCTGTATGCGAGGCCATGGTTAGGTTTGTTTGTTCTGTTGCTTTAGTTTCCAACTGCCTCTCCCGCCCCCCCTACTTTGATTTTGGTGCTTGTTGACGTAATCCTGGTTGGGCACACCGACTGGGCCATGGGGCCTTGGTTGGATCCATGATTTCCTGAGGGTTGGCTCGCAATCGTGATAATGGGGACATTATATTAAAAATAAATAAAAAGAGACAATAACTGCCACATACCACAACTAAGAGTCACGCTGTCTTAGCGGGGAGGCCGGCAAAGATGGATGCACCAATAGGGAGTTTGTTGCACCAGTGTTGTTGTAGTTGTGTTTGACATAAATTTTGTCCCGCCAAAAAAAGAAAAAATGCGCAGTCAGTAGTGATGAATGGGCTTTCTCATTCTCCTACTTTGCAGATACGCAGATGATGAATGGGCTTTCTTGTTCTCTCTGTCCTGCGGCGTGAGTTTGTTGTTTGATTCAGCAGTGATGAATGGGCTTTCTTGTTCTCCTGCTCCATTCAACTCCAAACCATTGTCCTTTGGAACATTGCGGCAGACGTTCAATATCATTGTCAGTCCTTCCCCGCGCTGAAAAATGCGTTGATACAAATTCGCGCCCAACAGGAACTGTCTGATATGACTGATTCAAAACACGATCTTTCAACCTCACGAAACCAGCAAAGTTGTCCGTCATAGTTCCACTAAAATAGATTCACCACTGAAGTTGGTAGGTGTTCCAGATCAACTGGCACATCCTTGAAATGTTGAGTAATGTGACGTTTGACATCCTCCGTCATTGCCATATTCAGCTGCAAAGTTGGAGCCGCTTAGGATCATTCGACAAAAACCCTTCCACTCCGAATCTTGTTTCCCATTAAGTCCGACAATGGAATCAATGCAACTTTTCTCAAACACCCCTTCCCTTCAGGAAAATAGACACCTTCAAGGAATGATCCCGAGCGGTAATAGTATCGATGGCAACAAGCAGCCTGTTGAGTTCCCTGAGATATTCCGCAAGTATATGCACACATTCCGTTTTCTTTTGACTTTACGCTAGTTTTGTCAATGTCTCTGATTGGCATACTCTTTTGAAAGCCAATCCACGACAACATCATATGTAAGCGCAAACTCAGTTGAGGCAGCAGCTGGTACTGACTGTAAATAGCTTGTGAGAGTCAACCAGCAATAAATCTGACTTTTGAGCTCTCAGTATCATTCCCCTTCCAACCAATCTCTTTCCGGGAGTACTCCAAGAAAGCACTAACATGAGGAATCTTGAACTCCTGATTGTAGACATGCCCATTATTTATTTAACTGACTGTAGTAGTAGTAGAGTACGCTCGCCACTGTTTACAAGTACAACCAAAACAACAAGGTGGACGTCCCCATAGCAAGCCGGACCTCGCAAGCCGCCAACAAGCCGCTTTGCAGGCCGCTCGCAAGCCGCTTGCAAGCCGCGTGCAAGCCGCGTGCAAGCCGCTAACCAGGTGAAAGCCAGCCGCAACGCAGTTAGTTCACAGGCTGCTAGCCAGTTGACAGCCAGTGGATTGCTAGTCAGTACTTACTTTATTTTAAAAGGTTTGCTGCAGAGCAATAGTGAAAGTTTTTTAGACAGGAAGACATGTATTTAGAAAGTACCAAAACAAAAACAAACAAATACAACTGCTCGCAACCTGTTAGCGACCCACGTGCGAGCGGCTAACCAGTGGAAAGCCAGCCGCGTCGCAGCTAGTTCACAGGCTGCAAGCCAGTTGACAGCCAGTGGAGAGCCAGTTGAAAGCTAGTCCTAACTTAATTTCAAAAAGATAAGAAACAATGAGCAGAAAATATCAGACTCGCTTGAGGATGCATGGACATCGTCATCATGGCGCCATTGTCTGTGTCACTTTCAGATTGGATTCAACGTTCGTCTGGTGAACTTACAGACCCTGTTGTGTGATTTAAATGATTAAAATTGAAGAAACCACATTTTAATGACGCTTACGTCTTCTGATCCTGTCCATAACAGTCTCATCACGTTTAGCAGAGCTGGGCGTCTTGCTGTAGGTTTTGGTTTTGCGCGCAGGCTGTTTGGCTGGTGTTGGTGATGCTTGGCGCTTAGTCTTGGACATTAAAAATAAAGAAACATACCTGCAATCGTTGGACCAACAATTACAACATCGTCGTCGCTTTCCTTTTCTTCGTCATCGGAAATGTTTCATTCCGGATCGCTTCCTGCAGGTTGATCCGCGACTCCTGCAGTGGGACCCTGTGCGAGCGCTCCGCGTTTTTGATCCATCCACGTTTGTTTTGCTGGGTTCTGGGTACAGCTGTGTGGTAAAACACACCTTGAATATGTTGTTCACATTCTTGCGATCTATAACAGCAAAAAACAGAGCCTTAGCAATACATATACACTTAAAGTCAAATAAAACATTACCGTAGATGAATTGCGGCATGAGTTTTCTTGCTATGTCAAGGTCCAGCTCTTTTTCGTCAGGATACATGACACCAAACCCCACTTGTCCAGCCAGAGCTGCGAGGTCATTGTCTGTAAGAAACTGAAAAGACTCAACAGTTTTTTTCAGTGTTGTTAAGACAATCGGGAAGTCCAGGTATACAACAGTCATAAGCTGTTCGTCGTTTTCTTTCAGATGGTAGTTGTACACCACTGGCGCAAAGTTAGTATTCAACATACTTAAATAAGGCATGTTAGATATAGTGGGTAGGATAGTGTAGAATGATGAATTAACATTACATGATTATATGCGGCACCAGCTCTCGCATTGCATCTGCGCATGCAATGATTTCCTGGACAGTCGCGTTGTGAGCGCTGAGTCCGCAAGTATGCAAAACAGAGTCAGTCTTTGTTCGCTTGCAGCCAAAGATGATGCACTCATTCTTCAGGGGCGCATGCGATGAGCAGAACAATGTGTTAACACCAAGAATAGGCAACACACACCCAGGCACAGGAGCACAATAGATGCCCCATGACTTTCCCATCCATTACACTGCCAGAGATTTCCTTTCCGTTTGTAAAACTGGTGGCAGCCGTTGCAGCGGTGTGCTGCCACTTCTTGCTGAAGTAATCAGTCATGAACGTGACGTATTCCCGCATCGCGGGTCTGATGTCATGAATGGAATCACCTGTTTTTGGTAAGTATGGTCCCAGAAATAGGGTGTTGCTCCACACATGCATTGTTTGGGGCCCAGGAAGGTCTGAAGTGACTGTACCGCATATGTTCATAGTCATCATTGGCAGGGATCTTGGAGATGTACTGCTGCAGTAGTAGCATGTGATACACGTAAAATCCACGTTTGAAGATCACCGCGCTGTCTGGATCAGGCACTTTGATTTTTGGAAAGGCCAGTGAATATGTGCGCTGCTCACGATACAGCTTCACCCTATGTGTGAAGTATGAGTAAAAGATTAATTTAGTATTTACCATGCAAGGATAGACTAACAGAAGGCCAGACGGCAGGTGCTTTAGCCAGAGATCCGCAAAAGGTATGGTGACGTAGTACTGCTCATTGATCTTGAGGAAGCCAACTGACATGATAGTTTCAAGCGGATACATCTCTATCAGCTGCTTTTGTTTGTCTTCGCTCATGTACGCGACAGAATCCACATTGTACCACATGCGGCATTTAGTGCAGTTGCCCTTGAACAGCGACGCGTGGTATGGGCCTTCCATTCCCAACACCACTACTTGCGTGCTGCTGAAAGTCAAGTTTTTGGTGCACCTGTGGCATTGCGAGAATGGAGCCACAAGGACAGATGGCTGGACAGGTTTCCAGTGATTGACCACGTCCATGCCTGGGCACTGGAATACTTTGTCAGCCAAGGTAAATACTGTTTCATTGGTCAAAGAAAACTGCTTGGAGATGTGATCACAGATGGCCCTCATGCGGTTGTTGTTGTCATATAGTTTGACTGCGGACTTGTACCTATGTAGGAATGGCTTGACTTTCCGCAACTCGTTGGCCAGCACAACTACCGCTCTTGCTTCATCTATGAAGGACATGATGGTTATTTTTACTTTTGTTGTTCTGTCCATTCCAGAATGCCTCCCTTCTTTCCAATTTATTTTTGATAAGTTTGCGTTCAGCCTGTTGGGGCAAACCAAACAATTGCGATCAACGCGACGCTATAGGTCCAGTATATTGGCAATAAAGAATTCTTTAATTGTGTCAGAGGGTTTTCCTTTATTGCATGTGCTTCTATAGTTATGATATCACTTTCTCTGTGATCCTCCCACTTTTGCATGTCTCACCCTTTCCATCTTCTCCCTATTTGCTTGTTTTGCTTTCAGCCTTTTTGAAACACCTTGCTTCGCTGCTTTGGCTGCAGCTTCCCTTTTGGCATCACCCCGCACTGTCCAACTTGACACTAACTCCGCCACCGCATCCCTCACCCCATCAAACCTGCAATCGCTATACTCTTCTATAGTTAGCAAGTCCCCTTCCAGCTCATGACAACCACCATTGGCACCCTTGAAGATAGTAGAGCGGAAATAAAACCAAACCATGTAGTAGTGGTACTTGATGTTGGTGTTCCCCCAAAGGTAAGTGTGCTTGCTGGCACAATTGTACTTGTACACATACAGGTAGTCCTTTGGAAAGATGACGTGGGCGCCGCCCATGATGGATGTCGCGTCCCTGGTTGTTGAGACTGTGATCACAGCGTGTGGGTAGCCAGAAGGAATGACGGAGAGATCGCCAGGCCTCTTTACAAAGCAGATCTTTGCTGTGTATGTGCAGGAAGGTCCCACCTCCAAAGCCATGGCTTGAGCAAAAGACAGGGGATTAAGGGTAGGGATGATGGCTGTAGGGTTGCTGGGGACAAGCACCACCCACAGCTTGAATAGCTGCTGATTGGTGGGTAATTGAAGGAGGACGTTGATGGCTGTTCCATAGTCCTGATGGAGGGGGGAGTGGCGGTAGTGGTTGATGGGTTGACACAACATGATTGGAGCGGAAAACGCTGCATGCTGCAGCTCCCATTGCTCCAATGGATCAAAAAACCCAGAGACAAAGCTCCTTTTGTGTGGTTGACTGTCGTGGTAGCAGGCTGTGGGATAATACTCCCCTGACGTCAAGCGATCTGCAGGAATACTGGAGGATGGCAGGAATAGAATCTTGCCAGGATTGGCAAGAAGGAGGCATTCCAAGCGCGTAAGATCCAGGTTGCAGTCGGACAGGATATAGATGCCGCTGCGATCCAACAGGACTTGCTCAATTTGATCCAGAGCGGCAAGGATCTCAGCAGGAGCAGCAGGACACGCTCTAATTGCTGTGATCGGGTTGATAGAAGAGGTTGATGCTGTTGTATGTTTGGTTGAGGCTGTGGCAGCGGCGGCGGCTTGGCGTTGTCTTGTTGAGCGTCGCATTCTTCAAGTCAAAGTGATGAGGGAGAACACAACAACGCAGAGAATACTTTATTACAGCTTTGTAGCCGTTGATATGCAAGGAATACTTTGATTCAATAAATTACCTTGGTATCGTTGAGTTAACTTGATTATTTATTTATTTATTTATCTATTAATGCAATGGACAAATCGCGTAACAAACGAAAACGGGTCAAAAAGTCAGCATCCACCGCTGCACACCAGATGCTGAAACGCCAAAAGCACATGTCTGAGCAGGGATTGAGCCGCGCTGATATTATAGGTTGGTGGGCCAACTTCTTTTTTTTGCTGTGGTTGGTGTTAAACATTTTCAGCAACAAAACCTGCAGAGCTGCGAGTGCTGGATGACAGAACCAAGGGACAGGAGTTTGTGTATGGTCTAAACACAGACGGAGTTGAGGAGCTTGTTGCAGGGAGGTGAGGGGGTTCTTGATTTTGTTGCAGTCAAGCATTGCTAACAAGGTTGAGATTGCTGTTAGAATCAAGCTGCCGCCCTATATACTCAAGGTCGCCATGCCGCACATCCGCGATCTTGCCGCAATATTTCGACGCTCGCAGCCAAAGGTCAAGACGCGCGGCAACATGCGTGTCATCAACCTGTGCTCCTGGACTGGAGTTGCAGACGGCATCAAGGACCCGCACTACCCAGCGGATGTAGCGTCTGTCAAGGTAAAAGAACATGCCGAAAAAGTAGCGAACAGGCTGGCGGTGTTTGGAAAGGAGAACATCAAGCCAGAGCTGCTGCCCCACTTTGAGGGCCTTCAGCCGCTGGTCGCTTACCTCACTGGGGTTGTGGAGTCTCTGGTACATCGGGAGGCGTTCGAGATGGTGGCCAACATTACAAAGGTATGTGTTTGTTATAGTTTAGCACTCACCTTCTAATTGCGAAAACGAGACCAATAGGAAGTTGCAACCACATGTGATCCCATCTTTGGGATCTTCACGTCCTCGTTTCTTGCGTGCTCAAACAACGGGGACTTCAAGTTCCACCTGGACAGCAAGAATTCGACTTTCGGGATCAACTTCAGTGTTGTGGTGGATGAGGAAGACGCGGAACCGCCCGTGGTATGGCCAGCGCTGTACCTACCAGATCGAAATGTTGTGATCCCAGCGGTTCATGGGGAGGCGATTGTTTCCATGTTCAAGCATGAAAAACATGGGACCAGGATGTGGCATTCAGGGGAGAGACGATTTGCGGAGGCAGCGGAGTTGGTGGCGGAGGTAGATACTAGAAAGCGGAGAATCTCGCTGATTCTGGCAGATGGAATGGGAACAGCGAGTTGGGCTGTGAAGCACAACCAGGACAGGTTTGTGGGAAGCGCTGTGGTGGAGAAGCGGGGAGTTACCTTCAACATTAATCGCGATGCCACAGATTGCAATCGGAAGATACGGGAATCGGTTTTGCAAGCCCTGGGTTGAGCAATGTGTACTTATTTACTTATTTACTTATTTATTTATTTATTTATTGATAATAAACAGCCTTAATAAACAGCCTTATTTGATACATTTTTTGTGGCTTATTCTTGAGTTTTAGTGACAGTTGGGGGTTAGCGGCCTGTGAACAAGTGGCTTGCGGCTCGCGCCCCACATAAAAAGGTACAGAGCGGCCTGCTCACAGGCCGTGGCACAGGTCGCAAGCGGCCCGCTAGCGGCTCGTCAGCAGGTCGCAAGCGGCCCGTGAGCGGCTCGTGACGCGACCGGTATCGCGACTCGCGAGGTCCGGCCCGCATCCCCAATTGGTAAATACGACGCGAAAGGTACAAAGCCATATTCTGGACGGTACCCGAAGTGTGAAAAGTGTCCTGGTTCACACAATCCAAGTTTTGACTGTGGGTCGTGTTGGAACTGTGGCTCGAAAGAGCACATGAGCAGAGCTTGTCCCAATAGAGGAAGCAAAACTCAAAATAGCAACAGAACAAATAGAAATGGTGGGAATAGTTATTCCAACGCACCCTCCAGTTCAACGGCTATTGCGAACAACGAAACAGTCCCAAAACAAGTGGGATGGAAGCCAAACAAAGGGTTATTCAATGGATAAGAAGAGAATTCTATTTTCTTTTAATCATTTTAATCCTTTTTTGTCTTAGTGTTTTTGTGTTTTTTGGTTTTAAGTTTTTTGATTCTGGAAGAATGAAAATCTAAAATTGATAAAAAACAAAAAGTCAGCGCCCCGAGGCGCCCAAAAGAAACGAATATGCTGTAACGAAAGAGAGTAACTCCTATCAATATGGTGGAAGGGCGCCCATGGGCGCCAGAGTTATATTTTCTTTATTAATTTTGACAGCAACAATGATTGCCAGGATCATCGAAAGATTACCAACAAAGAAAAAGAGAACTACAGTAGTTGTTTTTCTTCTGTAAACTAGTGGCATGATCTACGAAGGCATCCTTGATCCAGGGAGTACAAACACCATCATCGGTAATCACTCTTGGTTCGAGAGCTACAAACAAGTCCACATCCAGATTGGGATGATTGCGAAAGAAGGCTTTATGATTGTCACAACGCTAGGGCCAGTTCATTTCGACTTCAACGGGACTGTTGTTACAATTACCTGTATCTACGCGAAAGAGTGTCGACGAACTTTGTTTGCAGACAGGGACATCTTTCTAACAAACACATCGTGGTATTATGTGACAAACCAAAATGGATCACAGTTTTTCGATAAGGTACTTGTAGGCTTTTGCGCTTAACGAAATACTCATCTTTTGGTAAGACCACTGGAGACTATTTAGGCCCCGTTCGGCCACGAAAAATTTCCTTCTTTTTCCACCAAAAAGAACCTATTTTTTCAAAAAGTGCATTCTGCAAAATGCAAAAAGCTCTTTTTGGCTTCGTAAATGCATTTTGATCCAGAAAGGCATTATGCAAAATGCGTTTTTTCCAAAAAACTTCCGGAATGCATTTTAGGGCCAAAAAGAGGCCAAAAAGAGGTCAAAAACCAAAAATAGAAAATACCTGTTTTTCCTTTCCCACAATGCATTCGAAAACTGAAAAAAAAACGGAAAATCAAGAATTATTGAGTGTTTATTCGAGTTTAAAATACACTGTTTTAAGAAACTCTGCAGAATTCGTATCTGACTGATTTGATGCTTTTTTCAGGGTGTATTTGTGTGTGTGTGTGTGTGTAGAGCACAGTCAGTAAGAGCTGCGGAAGCTAATCATTAGAGAGGACTAGAAGTTCCAACAACAGCACTGCTAGATGATGAGGCAGCGAAGGCAGGGGCTAGCGTTCCAGGCTGTTTGGCCCTGTCCTTGTGAGTTGGCGTTAACGGGGGGGTGGGAATTTGGTGAGAAGAAAAAAACGAAGTCAAGAAAATTCCTGGCTTGTCCACAAAATCAATTTTGAAGCTGCGTGGCCACTTTCAAAATAGGAAAATATGAAAAACCTGCAGTTTGCAAAAATAGATATTTCCTCTTTTTGCAAAAAGAGCATTCTGGCCGAAAATGCTCTTTTTGCAAAAAGAGCAAAATTTTCATTTTCGTGGCCGAACGAGGCCTTATTTAAAGCCAAAGCAATGCGAAACGGATTGAAGCTAGTAAAATTCAATTATTCATCGTGTGTTCTCTTCGAATGCAAACGCGAATACAATAAAACCTGAGACTATACACAATTGCTTCGGTCACCCCCACGCTATTGCTCTAAGAAATTTAGTCTATTCTGGATCTATTAATTCAGATAAATTTCAAAAGCTAGTTCTTGGTGAAAACCTTCACTGTGAGTCGTGTGTAGCCGGAAAGTTCAAGAGGACAAAAGTCGGATCAGAATCCAGATGGGTCGCGATTAAAACCAATGGTCCTGGAGAAATGCTGCACGCTGACGTTGCGGGAAAATACGAACCAGGATTCTACTACAACGGGAAAATGTATCAGTATTTTCTAATGGTGATGGACGATTTCTCGTGGTTCTCTTTTATTTGATTATTGCAACGGAAAAGTCACGCATTAGCGGAGATGCTAATGGTGATGGCTTTAATTGAAGCGACAACTCAGCGCCAATGCAGCGTTATTCGATTGGACAATGGAGAAATAGCGACAAGCGAAATATTCCAAGAGATGTGTGAATCCCGCGGAATTACATCAGAAACCATTGTGGTGGATTATCCACATATGGATGGTGTTGCTGAGCGGACAATTGGTATTGTCAAATCAACGGGACGGACGCTGCATATCCACGCAAAATTCCCAGCAAACCTTTGGGGACATTCATTAATTGTGGCGAACGATTTACGGAATTTATGGCCTTCAGTTCGCAACGACCTGGAATCTCCATTTATTTGATACAATGGGTGCAAGCCTGAAATCCAGCAATTCCGGATTTTTGGATGCAAAGTCATGGTTCCAATCTATAAGAGAGGAAAAAAGGGGGAGTTTTCCGCGAGTGTAGCTACCAAAACGTATGTTGGACACCACTCACCCTCGATTATACGTTGCATCAACTTGGAAGGAATGTTGTCTTTTCATCAATTCCAAGATTGTTCATTCTTCGAAGACGATTTTCCGATGTCGATTACTGCGGGTACCGCAAATGATCAAGGACAAGCGCAAGAGGTTCCAGAGGACGCTCCTGACAACGAAACTGCAGACGAAAAACGGGATTTTCAAAAGGACCTTGATTCTTCTCTTTCCGATGCGATTAATCTACAAGAAATGAGACTCATGGACTTTATTCCAAACGCGAAAGCTCCTGTGGCCTAGTAGCCTGAGAAAAACACGTAGTCAGACTAAAAAGAAACAGGTTACCATTGAAAAGGAAACGGAAAGCGATGAGGATGATGAAGATTCTTTGTCAGACTATGAAACATCTTATTCAAAGTTGGAACATGTGGGTCTTATGGCGTATGCGACGCAAAAGGACTGTGCATTACCAACTAGAGACATACGCTCAGTCACTTTGCTTCTTCGCAGTGCAGGTTGCAGCCCAATGGAACCTTGTTTAGGCCAAATCAAGTGAAACCAACTTACTGCCCAGCCTCAACTATTAAAACTAAACTTATCATCAAAAAGCAAAGAAATAAAATACAAGTTACTAAATAAAGCAAATTAAACGGTTAATAAATAAAAAAATAAATAAAAAATAAACATTTAAAAAATTTAAAAAAAACAAAAATAAAAATAAAAATTAAAATAAAATAAAATAAAATAAAAATAAAATAAAAATAAAATAAAAATAAAATAAATAAAATAAAAATAAAAATTAATTAAAAACTTTAAAAAAAAATAACTAAATAGTAAGAAATAAAGTGGTAGTGAATTCCATTTGATTTGCATTGCAATAAGTTTTTGTCAGTTTGTTTTATACTTTTTTTCTTGTTATTAACTTCTTTTTTCTTCTAATGAGCTTGTAATGACTATTTGTTTTAGTAAGGCACTTGTAATGAATATTTTGTCTTGTAATGACCTTGTAATGAAAGTTGTTTGAAAATGAAAAAGGCATGCACCCTTCCAAAAAAAAGTATAAAAGAAGGATCTTTGCCCTTCAAAAAAAAGCATTCTACTGGTTGATGTCTTCTTTGGCTCAGATGCCAAACCCAGGTTTTACTTTAATTAAATTAAATCTATTACTAAACCAAAATACTACCAGTTGAATCCACTTAAATACTAGCTGGCAAAAAGGGTGCACACTTTTTGCTTGCATTATCACTATACATTATCACTATACATTATACACTATATATTATACTCTAATCCCTATACACTACACACTTCACATTATACACAATACAACACTATTCTTTATACAATACAATGTAGTGCACTGGCTGGTGGAAAGGGTGCACACTTTCTACATGCCATGTATCACTTCATGCAATACCCACAACAACTCATTTCATACATTCTTGCAGAAAGGGTGCACACTTTCTACCTGCTATGTACTAATAATTCCAATACAATACAATACAATACAATACAATACAATACAATACTATACCATAGCTGGTTGGGAGACTGTAGCTGATGTACTAATACCATACATACAATACAATACAATACAATAGAATAGAATAGAATACAATACAATAGTATACAAATACAAATCCAATACAATAGAATACAATACAATAAAGTATTAAAGCTACAGTCTCCCACTGGCCCCCCCCCCCTCCCCTGCCTGAAAATTCTCTCTTGATTGCTTATGTTATCAACAGATAGTTTTTAGATTTCCCCTTCATTTTTCTTTTTCTTTGCTCTCTAAAGCTTCATCATTGCAATGTAACCCCCATCTTATATTTTTCCATATTTATTTTTATAATAAAAGTATGTATAACTAATTCCTCTTGGTATTTAATTTGTTGTGCCCCTGAAATGCATCCAACTTATTTTCTAACACACCCACCAGCTTAAATTCCTTTTATTATTCCTCTTAATATGTAAGTGGGTTCAATTTGACCTGTCATGTTACCTGATGGTCATGGGGCTGGGTTAGAGGTGAGTACAAACTTAACCTAGCCATTCTTGACATGTATTACCTAAGTCAATATCCTCTTAAGTCTAGGGCTGTTAGCAAGAAAAAGAGAACACATACAGAAAAATTTCTACAAAGTTTTTTTTGGCATGTTAGTATGGGTAACCCTGGCATGTTATTATGGGTAACCCTGGCATGTTAGTGGGTGGCCAGCATCAGGATAAGTTTGTTGCAGTAGCCAGGCTCCCTAGTTTGAAATAGTACCCAAAAAACACCCACCTTTCAATCTTTTCAGCTTTGATCATTCTCCAGACTTTTTTTGTTTTATGTTTGTTTTCATAAAGTTGGGAATCCCCATTGGTTGTAACTTCCAAATGTCAAGAATGCACAAAAATAAAAGTCAGGAATAACTTTAAATTTTCCATTTTCTAAAAATAGAACTACAAGGAATTGCCTTCCAACCCCCTCAAACTCCCCCTTTACATGACAGGTTGACAAGCAACCTGCAATATTCCTGGAACCATCGCTAATAGTCTACGCGATGCACGCAACAACTACCAGTACCGTGAAGGAGAAAATAGTTGGTCTGGATTGGGATGGAAATGTACCAATCAGACATGCGGACATATTCAAGACAGCAAATCCACGCAAATGGTTGAATGCTGAAGAAGCGGAGTTGAAGAACTTGGAGAATCACAAGACTTACAAGGAGATTCTAGCTTCCGATGTTCCAGAGGGTACGGAAATTATCCCTACTATGGAAGTCTATGCTGTGAAGAACCACAAGGATCTCCCGGCTGATAAAGTCGCAAAATTCAAGTGTCGAATAGTGGCGCGAGGAGATTATCAACGCTATGGTGTCAATTTTGTGGACACATACTCACCAGTCATCAAAAACACAACAATGTGTTTTCTCATTGCAATGTCTATGTAGCTTAACATTAGGGGTGGTCAAAGTCGGGTATTTTCTTGTTTTTCAAATTCTTGAAAAGCGTTTTTGGGGATGTCCAAAAACAGCTTTTCAAATTGAAAAGCGAGACAGAAGCCGCTTTTCGTTGTTTGTTTTTCAACTTTGCACCAAAAACGCTTTTCAAAGCGGCTTCACCTATGGCTCGCACCAAAGCAGACCTTCCTCGCAGCAATCCAAACGAAACAACAAATACGGAGGCAAGCCCTGTCATGAAGCCTCCTAGTCCTCTGCGCAGACGAAATCTTCCAAGTCCCAGTCCTTTGAAGCGGAAGCGAGCTATTCAAAAGAAGGATGCTTCCTCTCGATCCTACACAACCCCTCAAGAATTTGCAGCAATGATATCATGGCTTGAAGTTCCGAAGAACTTTGCTCTAATCACTGGGGGTGCTGGAAAAGGAGCGAAAATGAAGTCTGGACAATCGTTAAAGCGTACTGATGCGTACAAACAGCTGGCAGAGTTTGTACGTCAGCAATGCAAGTGCAATTGGGATGCTAAGATTCTGAAGAATCGATTTAATGCATGGATAACAAGGTACTTTCATAAAATAGGTTCTATTTCGGGCTTCTTACGTTTGTATTTTAACACAGATACAAGAAAGCCAGGAGTGACGCAGATCAGACTGGTTTTGGTGTGACAGAAACCGATGTTACCAGGGGTATTGAAACAATCGAGGAAAAGCTGGAGCACATGTGCCCTCAGTACAGTCGTTTGGACAAGCTATACGGCGAGCGTGTGAATATTAATCCTGTTGCTGTTGCTGAGTGTGGAGTAGGGGAAAGTGATGACGATGATGTCGAGAATAACAAAGATGACGATTCAGACAGTGGTGGATCACAAGATGAAATTGGAGCCGATGAAGCCAGTGATGGGGATATTGGGAACTTTGGTGAGGAGGATGAAGAGATGGATGACGAAGTGGAAGTTTTACATCAACCAACACAGCAGCCTGGCTTCAATCTGTATGAGTGAGTCAATGATTTAACCCTGATTCAAGACATGAAAATTATTGATATTAATTCTAGTTACGATCCGTCAGAAGATCCAGTTCCATTTCCGAATGAAACCGATATTTCGGAGGTTTCTGTTTCAGCTACAACAAAAACAATCAGACCACAGGGCAAAAGAAAGCAAGCCTCCTCCAAAAAGAAGCCATCAACAAAATTTTTGCGAAATGACGCTGACATCAAAGCAGAGATGGAAATCGAAGCTGGCCGATCATCAAAACGAGCAGATTTTCCAACTCAGTACCGACAAACCCAACTTGAACGAAACGAGATCCTACTCCAAATGGAGAATGCGAAACAGGAAACGAGAAAAGAGAAGTTACAGTTGGAGAGAATGAAGTGGGAGGCCGAGAGGTTGGATAAGCGGGAAGAACTGAAACAGCGAACAGAGATGCAACAAAGGGAATTGGACTTAAAAGGAAAGAAACAGAAAATGGAGATGATCTTGCAGATGTCAAAAGAGCTTGGCGTCTCGTTTGCCGAGGCTGCGGACATGTATTCACTCATTCAATAAAGTTCCTTCTCATCATTCCTCGTTTCAACTTTTCCCTCTTTGCTCTTCCATCAAGCAAACTCAGTCCAATTAGCTCTGCCTGGTGAGAGCTTTCGGAGCCAATAGCTGTGGTCTCCTTATCTTCATACCAACCATCTGTTGAAGTCCATTCATCTTCAAGCAGAAAATTATGCAATATGATGCAAGCCGTTATCCACTGATTAATAAACTTCATTTTTTCTTTGTTTGCTGTCGAAAGTCGTAGTCCCTGCAGAGAACCCCATCTCCCCTTCAAGATTCCATTGACGTGCTCAATTCTTACACGTGCTTGAGAAAATTGCTCATTAAATTGCTCATTTCGCCGAATTAATTGCTGTCCGCGACTATAGGGGGTTATCATGTGGCTGGATAGCGTGTACCCAGAATCCCCCAACAAATACTGTCCAACGCCAAAAAATTTGTGTGGTTTGCGGAACAATCGAGTTTTGGAATAAACGTTCGAGTCGTACATGGAAGCTGGATATCCTGTGGTAAACCAAAGGATACGCCTTGAGTCGTCACACACCATCTAAACAACATTAAAAGATGACAGCAACTCTAAAAATAACTACCTGCAAATTGAGCCCGTAAAACTTTTTATAACACCAATACACTTCGCCTTGATTGGAGGGCTTTTGATTGAAGATAACGTGAGTACCATCGATCGATCCAATGCACCCTGGTAGAGCATACTTTCGCTGCATTTTTCGACTAATCTTGGATCGTTGCGCAGCAGATGGCCATTTGATTACTTTGTGTTGCAAAGAAACAATTGCTGTTGTGACACGCTGAGTGAACAACACCACCAATCCCTTAGCAATGCCCATGTTTTGCGCTGTCGATTCAAGCTTTGATCCATTACCAAATGTTCCATATCGCTCAAGAGTCACCAATAGCTGGATCCAAACTGGGTGTTGCTTGTTCCGAGAATTGTTCTTGAATACTGAATGGCTCTCGATAGATTCCAACAGTTTGGCAAAAGACTGTTTATTCATTCGTGCACGACTTCGGAAGTTGTCATCCCGATATTGTACGATTAACAAACGAAGAGCCTTGCTCTTTGGTATCGATCGCCGCTCGTTGAGATACCGTTTTTTTTGACATCAAAATACAGATCCAAAAGATCCTCAAACTCTGCACTTTCTGTTCGAGAAAGGAATGGATTGTCTTGGGAGCAGATTGACGAGTCTGAATCTGATGTGCTGTTTGAATCAGGCGACGATGAAATTGAATCGCTATCACTGTCGGAAGACATCATATGGTGCAAGAAAGCTGCCTCCTCGTCCTCGGTGTATGAATGCCGAATCAGGCGTTCCAGAGACTGTAGCAAGTCCTGCCGCTCACTGAGAACTGGCATGTATTGAAGTGAACTTTGACTGGCCTTTTTGCGAAAAACGATTTTCGTGATCCCCAAAAACTGCTTTTCATTTGGATCAAAATCGATTTTCAAAATCTTCAGATTCCCTACTTTGACCACCCCTATTGGGATATACACAGAGGATGCGGTGGGAGCATACCTGAATGGAGAGGTTGATGTGGAAGTTTATGTCAGACCACCAAGTTGCTATTCGCGAAAGGATGTGCTGTGGTTGTTACTCAAAGGTCTCTACGGGTTAAAGCAAGCTGGAAGATTATGGTATCAAAAGCTATGCAGTATCTTGGTATCTCTGGGATATACGATGAGTTATGCCGATCCTTGCCTATTTGAGAAATATGTCGATGGTTTCTGGATCTGGATAGCGTTCTATGTTGACAATATCTTGATTATCTGTCATGAGTCGATAATTGAATCTGTTGTCGAAGACATCAAATCAAAAGTTGACATCACATACCAAGGTCGCTGCGAATATCACTTGGGTATGGAAATCGATTACAGGTCAGATGGAAGTTACGCGTTATTGCATCAATCAAAATACGTTCATCGTATTCTGAATCGCTTCAAGATGCAAGATTGTAACGGGACTCGTATTCCTATGTCAGTAGGAGCGGATTTCACGGAAGCAAAGAGGACTTGGATTTAATCAGTTTTGATTATAATTCTCTTATTGGAAGTCTGATGTATCCATGTGTGATTAGTCGGTTGGATATTAGTGCAAGTGTAAGCCTATGGTCTCGCGCTCTCCACAAACCAACAATGCGTCACTGGAATGGTGCAAAAAAGGTATTGCGTTATTTAAAGCATACTTACGACATGGGCATTGTCTACTACCGTGCTCCCAATCCTATTCCGAAGCAAATCTATTTCATTGGTTTGGCTGACGCGTCAGAACCGGATGCGGAAAGTGGAAAAGCTCAAACGGGTTGGATTTTCAAATTCATGGGAAAATCTGCTATTAGTTGGCGCTCGAATAAGCAGAAAGTGTGTACCGCGGATCAGACTGCAGCGGAGCACATTGCATTCTATGAAGCGTCGCTCGAAGTCCCTTTTCTAATGAATCTCTCCGAAGATTTGAAATTGGATGTTGTTAAAACGTTAGTAATGTATTCCGACAACGATGCTTTTGTAAAACGTGTTCGCGAGAACAAACGTACTGAGGCAACGAAATGGATGCATCGAAGATTTTGGAAAGTCCAAGAATTCTTTGCGGATAAAACAATTGATTGTCTTCATATTCCCGGAGCGGATAATGATTCTGACATTGAAACGAAACCTTTACCAGAACCTGTGTTTATTAAGCACCGTAGAAATACGGGTATGCAATATCTCAGAGTTTTACGTGGTGAATGTACGGAGAGAAGTTTAGATCGTTGTTGATTTTAATCTTTGCGATAACGGGGTTGTAATTTAAACAGATGACTTTTACGGTTGTTTACTTTACATACGATGTTTAAGAACAGGGGGAGTGTCAGGATTCGCCTGCGCTAATCCAACGTTGTGTTCTTAAATAAAGTAAAAGAGCGTGTTTATTGTTTACGAAACACGGGGTCGAAAGTTTCTCTGAAACATCGCAAGTAGACCGACGAACCCCTCCCTTTCCCGGACAATCGAAGTCATCGTCTGGTCTTATCGCCAAAGGTTGATCTTGAACAAATGCCGCTAATGGATTCCAACAATGGCCAAGGACCTTTTCCTGTCAATTTCGCAAAATCAGCCTGCGGTAGCCCCACAAGCAGCTATCGCTCCTACTCCAAGTGCTGCTCCATTTGCTACGGCCCCAGTAATGGCCCCATCTAAATTCCCTTTCATAGTTGGAAAGGGTGGAATCCGTAAGTTTCTCATGGACAAAATGCCGAGGCCATGAAAGCCGGAAAAGGGATGCCTACCACTATGATGCTAAACGGAACCGAAGCGGAGTACCCGAAATGTGAGATGCCGCTAGGGCACTCACTGGGGTTTGAACCGGGAGTTAATGTTAGCAGCATTCGTTATCTCTTTTGCATTTATTGTAATTATTCTCTTTGGTTGAGAGATTTGCGGGGGATTGACATTGAATAAAGCGAAGTAGTTGTGAATCAGAGTTGACGCTCAGTTCAAAGAACTCCGCTAGCATTGCTACTGACTGGACAGCCACGCGTAAGCCCAAAAGCACCATAGGGGGACATCCAGGTCCTCTGAACTGGCCAGCGGAGAGGGTACTCGTATTAGTTGATCTAGTGGGGCACTCGCGAGGCACTTCCTACAAGGTTCACCGTCCTGAAGGCTCAGGTTCCCTGTCGTCTACCCGGAAAGAGAAGAGCTTTACCTCAAAGTATTGGAACGGAACTGTGTATTAAGTGCCGAGGTACTGAAGACAATTGGGGGTTGTGAGATCCCTGACAAAGAAGCTGAAGCCGCTTTGGATGTGTTAAGGGAACTCACCGGAAGTGATGAAGGAGACGTATTCAACTGTGCACAAGTTATTGAGGAGGTCATGTTTGCAAGATCTGAAGCAGAAAGGCTAGCAGCTAAACGAGGTCAAGACGACGACAAGGAACCAAAGGCTGGAATCCCCATTGAGAAGCTTCAAAGAATTCAACCTGCCCAAAGCTGCGCCCCAGTTTAAACTCCATTTGATGCCGTACCAGTTCCTCAACCAGTTTCAGAAGCTCCTAAGTCCCCAAAACCGCAGCTCCTTCCGAAAGAAGTTCAGCTGCCTCAGTCAGTTCCAGTTCCTTCCGTGCCTACTCCAGTCCCAAAAAAACCAGTGTCTCCAGTACCAAAGCAGCTTCCAGTTCCACTCGAGAAAGTCCTACCCAAAAAGCCTGTACCAAAGTACAAATATGACATGAAAGGGCCTCTTGTGAGAATTGATCAGAACAAGGTGCTTCTCAAGGTCTTTAACAAACCGTTCTTGGGTTTTGATAGTCTTTACAAGTTTCTGGCAGTGTCGCCTCTAGCTGTAACTCACCTGCATGATTGTCTCTGAACTCATCGCTTCTACCCAAAAATTGAGGAAGCAGTTCCAGTACCTGTGACTGTTGATAGCGTGCAGGCGGATGTGCAGCTCATTCAGAGTGTCCTTCTTTGTGACGGTCTTAACTAATCAACTCCACAGAGTGTCCAGAACTTGCTCTGATCCAACGCAATGAAGCTGACTGAATATGAAGGCGGGATGGACAATCTAGAGCAGGTTTCTGCAAAACTCTACAAGTTGACTACCATTCCTCAGTTTGGAACCACTCTTGGATACCAATCACTTGAAGAATTCCAGTTAAAGGCAATGTCAGACTTCAAGGCTCGTGTATTTAGCATGGAATCGGCTCCACCACCCTCGTTTTCTGCTAACACCCAGTATTTCACCTACGCATTGCTGCGCTTCTATGTCAAGTTCCAGAACGTAACGTCTTTGTTGCCAAGTCAGTCTTGACAAATTGAATGCTTGTAGTTTCGATCTTGCTTGCGATGCGTTGGCCAAGGGAGCCTATGATTTGTCTGCTCTACTTTGGATGACAAACGCTGGAGGTGAAAGAAATCAACTTTACAGCTTGATTCGCGACGCCCACGTTGCTCTTGAGGGAAAACTGGAAGCTAAACAAAAAGTCTGGATCTGTCCTCGTGGTGAAACAACCCCTTTCACGCTATGCCTTTCATCACTTCGACGCATGCAACTTTGACTTGAGATTCTAGAGGTAACATGTGGACCAAACTCACCTCGCAAGACAGAGTGTCCAGTATCAAACAATTATTCCAGTACAAGAAATATTGTCGAGTGGCAGAAGAAGCCGAAAGCGGAGAGCAATGATTTGATGATTTTGCTGTAGGCTGGTGGTTTGTGAGGGAGTTTGTTGTAGTGGTTCAGTTATTTTAGACGTTAGAGGCAGCAGTTCATTATTTAACTTTTCAATTATTTTATTTCAATATTTATTTTGTTGGTCGCAAAAAATAAAGATTTGACAATTCTGCCCAAAAACAACGAACAATCAACAACGAAAAAAAACAGTCCTATTCTGGACCAAACAGCAATTTTAATTCCGTAAAACATGTCTTTAAACTACAGTTATCAGATTGCTCCAACCATCGTGGACTTGGGATCTCAACATCGACGTCAGTAACGTCGCGTTCTGGTCCTGGAACCAAAACTCTACTTGTAACGCTTTTGCTAAAATGTCAGACGCTTCAAAGGCAGCTTTTGCAGCCGCCGACGTTGTATTCCTTCAAGAAACCCGGTTTGGTCGCCAGTTATTTTCTGACATCCTTGAACACCCCAACATCGCCGACTACGCAGCCCATCAAACCCATGACTTCTACACGTCGGAATTTCCGCATGAGCAGCTCCAATGTGGTCTTGGATCAAATGGGGACGCTATCTTAGTTCGTCAGTCCCTGTTTCAGCAAGCACCAACTGCCCTCTTCGAAACATTCCCTAGTTGGAACGTCGCTGGAAGGTCGCTACATCAAGTTTCATTTTGGGGAACTGGTGCTGGTTTCAGCTTATTTTCCCAATGCCAGTCTTCAATACAAATATGGTGTATCACGGGATGCCTCCAATATCCCAGGAACTGCGGTCCAGGTGAGTTCCCAGAACGCCCCATAGGCTGAGCGCGGCTGTGTGCTACAGATCCAGCCACACTCTCCGCAAGCCTGAGTTCCAAGCCCACGCTGTAAGCCCAGATCCCTCCCGCGGATATAACCTATGGGGTTTTTATTGTTTGGTTAGTAATCTCTCCACACTTTTAGTTCCCGTGCGAAGTTAAACTGATCACAATTAGTGGTCCTGGCCCTGATACCAACTGCGGAAATAGCTGCCGCTACAACTTTGATTCTATCAAAGGGTTAAAAGCAAACAAATAAAGAAAGAAGAAGAAGATAGAAGAATAAAGAACGAAATTAAATAAACCACCACATACTAACCCCGCTCCTTACGTCACGCACCTCAAGCCCATCATCCACCCTCATCTCCCCACACGCCACTGTTTGATTTTGACCAGGCCTCACCTCTGCCGCACCGTGGGTCATCAAACACGTGATAATAATTATTACTAGCTAGACGGAATTGTAATCGCGGTCCCGGGTCCCTGCCTTGGGGTCCACAATCCGCAACACAGTTAAGTCGCGCCACCAGAATTCCAATAGCGCCTTTCTCAATCCTCCGCTACCAGTCTGGGCCACTCTGTGTCCGCCACCTCCAGGCCTACGTAATAATTACCGCAAGGTCCCGTGGATCTCTTTGATCCACTCATGTGACACACGCGTCATCCGACATCAAACCCCTTGTCCTGCGAACGCATCACAGGAGAACGATAGAATGCGTTAAGTTGCGCATCTAGAGAGCCTACACCCTCCCCAGGATAATCATGTAAGTAACCGACACATTGTTACTCTGAAACTGGGACTCGTGGTAAGCCCTGTAGAGCTGGATAGTGGCCTATTATTTCATTCTCAGCAACTTGTATTTTATTTCTTCACCGCATCCTCTTTTTGTAGTTTCCCCCACAAAATGTAAATCTGCAACAAAGAAATCCAATTCCCCCAACACAAATAAATAAATAATAAATAACCAAATAAATCATAAATAAATAAGTGTGTAAATAAAGATAAAATAAAGTGAATTAAAGAAACCCCAGTGAAGTGAATTCCCACTTCACAATGGGTTTCAAACGGCCTTTGTGTAGCGCTCGTATTGCACAGCTACAGGAAGATGGATTCTCTGTGGTGGTTGGGGCAGACTTCAACGTTGCTGGGACACATTTGGATATTCACTGTGATGTTGTTCCAATGATCGGTTCTGGATTCCGCCCAACTGAGCGCAATTGGTTCAATAACCTTTTGCATATCCTTCTTGATTCCTTCTGTTAAAGACAGCTGATTCCAGTTCCAAGCCAGTGCCAAAAACAGCTGTCCTCAAGCCAACATCTGCTGGTGCCTTCAAGACTGCTGGATCCAAGTCAATGTCTGTTCCCAAGTCTCAGGCTGTTGCTAACAAGACAACTACTTCTACAGTGTCCTAGTTGGTGACTTATGTTATTTCTTACTGATTGGGTTTGGTTATTTTTCCCAGAGAAGTGCTGTTGTTTGTGTCCAGTTTTTGGATTATTGCGTCTTTGCGAGTCAGCTGCCGCCAGTGCCTGCACTGGTTGCTGACAAGTAAATTTACGCGCAGCCAGTGGTTGGCGTCCTTGTTTGTGTCACTGCCATCAGCATTGTGTCGAGCCACTTCTTTGGTGCAAACATCTGCGGCATGATTCTGCGTGAGTTTTGTGCTCTTTTCCTCTCCAGTTGTTCAACCTGTACCTAGGCAATGTTGAGGACACAATTCCTGAGAGATTGCCTTTCTGCTGGTCCTGGCTTCCCTCAATCTGCACAACTGCAAACCCCTCCCTGAAGTTTCTGAATTGGGACGCATGCTGTAGAAATAATGCCTCTGCCTCAAAATGCTACAACGCCAATGATAAATAAAGCAGAAAATATGCACTATGACCATTTTGGAAGAGTACCGTTGTTTCTCAGATTATTTCTATTTTTATCTTTAGTATTAATTTGATATGTTGATTTTGTTTTGCCTTCATCTTTTGGGTCTTCCATAACCTCCATTTCTGCTTTCTTTTCCTGGATTGTTGGGATCAGAGCCGCAGGCCTGTGTGCTGTCTGGTGAGTGTTGTTTTCTGCTGCGGTTGCTGCAACATCCGCATTTTAGCTGTCTGCATTGTTTTCCACTACTCCTGCATCTCTTTTAATCATTTTATCTGCTGCCCACCACTTTACTCCAACAAACTTCTCCACGCCTCTCACCTGTTTGAATATTTCTACAAAATGAGTAGAAATTGTCACCCGCTGTCTCAACAATTTGGTGTAGTGTTGGCTGCCTGTTGTCCCATTTCTTCCCTTATCCCACGCTCCCTTGGCTGACCAGCACCTCTACCAACACTCGGAACTTTTCTGCCATGTCAGTGAGTGGTTCTTTCATAGGATTCTTTTAGCTACTTCCTCAATAATTCATCTTGGATCTTTTTCAACATTTTAAAAAATCCGTTTGAGAATGGATTTCTAAAAAAAAATCAGTTTGAAACAAATCTGTGTGAATCATACACCTGTATCAGAACAAAATCCGTGCAAAACGGTTGCCTGAACTGATATCGCAAAGAGCCAGAAAAAAAATTTTCAGTGCGATAGCAGTCTGAATCCAAACTCCTAGTGGCAAAAGAAGGCGACCTGCGTTCTCAACAACCACCCGGTCAATCGCCACCAAACTTCAGACAGGGCTAGAAGAATGGCAAATGGCTCGATTGACCCAGCCGGATTTTTGAAGAAGTGGGCATTTCTCACGCAAGAGAGCTCCAAAGTGTCAACAATATGATAGTTTTCGAATATTTATTAAAGCAATAAAAAACACTACTTGTTGATTTTGTTGGTGCTGTGGAGTTGTTTTGGTGCGTTTAACATGGCGGTTTCACGAGACCACTGTGAATCATCAGATGAGTATTTCAAAAATCCGGCTGGGTCAATCGAGCCATTTGCCATTCTTCTAGCCCTGTCTGAAGTTTGGTGGCGATTGACCGGGTGGTTGTTGAGATGAAAATTTTTTTTCTGGCTCTTTGCGATATCAGTCTGGATTCACTCAGGCAAGCAAAACGGATCTTTTGACAAACATCAAACTCTAAACCAGTTTGTTAACCCACGACCACGTTTTAGAAAAGAGAAAAGGGCTTTATTTAATTTGACTATCAGGTTCTTTTAACTTTGAAATAATAATGTCTATTTTTTTTTGTTGAAAGGAAACGAAAAAAAAAAAAAAAAATCAGAAAAAAGAAAACCATCTTATTTTTTTTTTTTTTTTTTTTTTTAAACTTTGTTCAAGACAACAACTTGAACAACTTGACCTCCCGTAATCTGGTGAACTTGCGTCGCATAGGCTCTCAAAGTAAAAGCATGCTTCACCATAAAGAACGTAACAAGACCATCAATCACCATTCCAGCAACAACAATTGCATAGTACCACCATGGAATGATGCTGTCATCGTAGTAGTAACTACTGCTACGCGAATACGTATTGTACGCACTTGCAACCACAACAAGTGCCCAGATAGTAAAACCGACCTCGAGAACCATGCGGACAATGTAAAAGTAGGCGAATCCAGTCATCCAGGAGACAGTCAATTTATGTGGTTGGATGGCGACGTACATCATACCATTGACACCAACAATCAGTAAGGCACTGATGATGTTGAACCAAGAGATGCCGCTGTATCCGCTGAGGAAAGTGGAGAGCATAATCACAATGTAGACAATTGGGATGGCAATGAGGTACACAGTGAGGGTTCCACGGACAGTGGTTGGTCTGTTGGGAGACAGGGTTGGCTCGGGTGGGATTCCGGCAGCGACTTGAGTAGCAATAACGTTGTTGTTGGCGTAAGCCGGGATGCTGTTGGTGTTGCCAGTAAGATCGACCATTTATGACGCAGTGTGTGTGTTTTTTTTTTTTGCTTGTTCTCGAAATTGAAGGCCGACAGGAGTTTTTAAGGGGAAAATCTGACGAGGTTCGACTTTCAAATTTTTTCCGTTTTGGGGGCTTCTGACACAAAACGGCGTGGCAAAGTTCGAAAAAAAAAAAAAAAATTCGGACTTGTTCAAGAACTCAACAAGAGCCATCGAGAAAAAAGGATACCCTTCAATAGAATCTGCTTTTTTATTTTTATTTTCTATTTTTATTTTTTTATTTGTATCCCCTTCTTGCAAGTCATGGAAAGAAAAGCGATGGTTTTTTTTTATTAAAAATAAATTTTATTATAAATTTCAAATATTGCGGGTTATTGCTGGGTTCTTGCTATGAGAAAGAAAAAAAAAGGTAAAAAAGAGAGTTAAAGTCTGAGAACCGATTTTCCCCAAGCTGAAGAATTCTGCTTCTTTCCTCTCTTCCTCTTGGGACCCCCACCACCATGATGAAGGTAGATTGCAGCGAGCCTACAAGAATAAACCAGCATCCAAATAACAGCAACAACAGCGTGGAATGCAACCGAAGACGTCAAGATATCGCTCATCATGGCCAACGTGTGTCGATTCAAGAGAAGCTGAGCAGGCCCCCAGCCGAGCATTGACAGCACAAGGACAGTCAGGATGGGTCCAAAGACGGCGCAAATAACAATGTGGACATGTGCCGGACGATGGAACACTGCTGGATCTTCAGTTGATGAGCTTGATCGACTGCGACGGCCACCGACACCGTAGGTTGTCGACAGTAAGGAGTTGCGATTCAATAGAGGCATATGTGTGTGATTTTTGATAACTTGTGTTATGGGGAAATGGATTTGTAATATTATAATTATGCAAAGAAATTTGTCAACATCAACTTCCAATTTGTCATGAGGAGCACCGCCACACAAACGTTAACACTTTAAACGCATAATCGCGGCGCACAAATACTACTGAACAAACAATATCAAAAGATAATCTCGATATCGACTGCATAAACAGAAAGTAGAAAAAGTAAAGAGTTTTAAAAAAAAAAAAGAAAAATAGTTCAGAAAAGAAAAAGGAAAAAAAAAAAAACCTCATGAACGCCTTGAAATCTTTCCTTGCCATATTCTCACGATACAACATCTCCTCAGAATAAACTTTCCCATCAAAGTAAGGGACAAATCTCATAAACACATTTGCATACACGGGATTCTGCGTCAAGGCAATGACACTGATCATTTCTTTTTCCGGATCGCTCGCGTAGAGAGGGTCCTTGATTATGAGAGACTGGTCTTCTGTCAATTCGTGTGAATTGTGCGCGAGGACATAGTTTTCAAACTCGGGTTTCAGCATCCATATTTGTTTCGGAATCTTGATGACTAGTAATTATTCAATTGTTATAAAATTTGCTTTGTATTAGTGTGAGGCGCAGTTGGCAATGTTTGATTGACGTACACATTTTCTGAAATGCAAAAGTTAAAAAAGTGGGGATGACGCAAAAGAAAGAGAAAAGAACAAACAACGTAAAAATCACAAACCATCCTGCAATGCTCGATTAAATTATTCCTCAAAAATAGAGCAATAATTTCCAAGTATGGAACGTTTTTATCTTTAAAGATGGAACTAAAGGCGCGCGGAGTTGACATTTCAGACAACATTTTGCACAGATCCAGATCTTTGACTCGAACATTCAATTCATTGTCCAAATGCGCAAGTCTGTCATGGTTTTTTTGATGGTTATTGGAAGAATGGAAGGAATGAACAAGAGTAAACTATAAAACCTTGATAAATCCGCATCACTGGATACAACGTACATGTTCCGCAAGTGAATTACATCAATCACTTTTGCTTTCTTCCAAAACACTAAATGACAAACTATTTTTTTGAAGAGTGAGAAAGAAGAAGAAAAAATGACATTCCAAAAAATGAAGACAAAAAAAAAATTCACCCAGTCGGTATATCTGCGCCAAAGAACAGCTTAACGCAAAAGCCAAGTTTTCCAATGACTGTGTTGGAGTAACAATCTCAATCAAATCATGCAACAAAGGTGCTGAATCCGCGGGAAGGCTTTTTAGAATCTCTTCGGCATGGTACAGCAACAAAACGGCTTGATAAGGACGTAAAGGCGGATGTTGTTTCAAATGATACCGGGCAAGGATAGTTTCTTCGTCCAGATAATCGCTTTCCCCTCCGACACCATTATTGTTCCCGCCACTACTACCGGGTGGACCACCCAGAGAAGTGTTATTGCCACCAACAGTACCACCACCTCCAACTCCGCCATGGACATCAGAGGAGTTGGATGTACAACATTTTGATTGACCACGCAGAATATTTCGATCAATCAGAATAGACATGTCGACGGACGAGTTTAAATCCAAGTGGGTATGGTAAGTTGATTCGAAAGGTGTAGTAGCCGTCATTGCATGGAAAGTTTCAGCCAATAAACGAGCCAATGAAGATTGCTGGAGGATTTTGGTCATTGTTTGTTGTGTTATAAAGTATCCTATTGTGGGTAAAGATGAAGAAAAAAAAAAGTAAGACTAATCAGCATATGTACCGCCGTAGGCGTACGCCGCAGGCGGAATAGAAAAAAAGGTAGAAGTTCTAAATAAAAATAAAATAAAATAAAATAAAAAAAGCCCTCGGCGGTATAGAAAAAAAAAAGAAAAATCACCGCCTTCGGCGGTATAGAGAAAAAAAGAAAAATCACCGCCTTCGGCGGTATAGAAAAAAAAAGAACAATCACCGCCTTCGGCGGTATAGAAAAAAAAAGAAAAATCACCGCCTTCGGCGGTATAGAAAAAAAAAGAAAAAATCACCGCCTTCGGCGGTACAGAATCACCGCCTTCGGCGGTATAGAATCACCGCCTTCGGCGGTACAGAATCACCGCCTTCGGCGGTAGGTAATAAAATCACACCAGCGCCATTATGAAGTTCATCACGAATACCCATAATGACATCAATTTCCTTCTTGATATAACCACGCTTGAGCTGTTCGTATTTAAGTCCAGCAGCCAATTTCGCCAGAATATTTGAATAAACGTATTCCACTTCACAAGATTTGGCGACATCTTCGGTATCAGGGACAATAGCAAAAACAAGATTAAACTGTTGCAATTGTTGATGAATCATTTTTTGAGCGTGATGAGTTTGATGTTGTAGTTGTTGCTGTTGCTGTTGTTGTTGTTGTTGTTGTTGTTTTGTGGGACGGGAAACGTGGGGAGAGGCAGGGGTAGGAATATTGGGGGAAACGGCGGATCCAAGCTGAAGCGAGAGAGACACGGCGCGGGCTCTTGTAGCCGTAGTTGTAGTTGTTGTTGTAGTTGCAGTTGTTGCACACTGCTCGAACAGCGCCGCGTCGTCCTCGACGTGCTGCGAGTTCTGGTCCTCGTCGTCCGCATCGTCGCTGAAGCGCTGGCGCCGCGCCTTGCGTTGGATCTGGCGCGCGAAGCGGTGGCCGGTGCCTGGATGAGTCATCAGCTTGACGACTCTTCACGCGCGTGACTCACCCGGCCGCTCCGTGTCCAGCAGCGTCGGATGCCCCACAAAGACCATGTC
Organism: Obelidium mucronatum; assembly: GCA_025765595.1. NCBI lineage: Eukaryota > Fungi > Chytridiomycota > Chytridiomycetes > Chytridiales > Chytriomycetaceae > Obelidium > Obelidium mucronatum. The sequence goes on along the minus strand of JAIVFH010000120.1, from coordinate 59,702 downwards.
GTCGATCGTCAGCTGGAACATGCGGTCGCCCAGGGCGCCGCGCGGCGACAGAATGTCGCTGAGCACCTGCGGCTGGAAGCCAAACACGTTGGCGGGCGCCGCCGCCGCCGCCGCTGCTGGCGCCGCCACAGCCGCCGCCGGCGCCGGCGCTGTCGTCGCAGTCGCCGGGTGCGCGTCGCCCGGCCGCACCGGCGCGTTGCTCGGCGCCGCGCCGCCGCCGGGCGCCGCGCCGCCGTCCGTCTCGCGCGGGTAGTTGAAGACAAGCTGGCGCCCGCTGGTCAGAGAGTGCAGAGTGGGTGAGAAGCGACACGCGGAATCGGTGAATCGGAGACGGTGGCAAAGTACCGCGAGGAGTAGCACACAAGGAGGACGCCCACGACAACCATTGTTTTTTTTATTTATTATTTTTATTTTTAATAAATATTATTCGTAAAAAGTAAAATGGGTCTTCCACAGAGAATCTTTATTGGTGCGTTCAGTATTCTCGTTCTCTCTTTCTTCTTCTTCTTCTTCTTCTCACTTTTTCTTTCGCTCGAAGTTGCCGCAAAGAGAACCGTTGAGTGTCCTGCTGCTGCCTAGTTTGTATTCCCATCTTGCTCAACAAAACCACCTCACTGCAGGCCTTTGGCGCCTTCAACGGAAAAGTTGCTCATCTGACTGCTTCCGAACTCGGTGGAATCGCCTCGAAAGCCGTCGTGGCTGACCTTCCTTCAGGAACTCCTGTTGACGCCGTCAACTATGGAAACGTTTTGCAGACTTCGCGAGGTGAGCAAACCCCTTCCATCTATCCTATTCTCTCTCTTGCTTTCTTTTGTTTTTTTTTCACTTGTGTTTCGAGCTTTGGTCTCTCTCGCTCGCTCTTTTTTTTTTTCCATCCCATGAGGGAATTATTCCCCATGAGTAAAACTCGAATCAAAAACGAACCGTTTTCTTACTCAGTCATAACACCGAAGGTGGATCCACGATTCACTGAATACACGATCCACCGAAGGTTTCTCTCTTTTTTTTCATCGCCGTAGGCGGAAGGCGCCGCCGTAGGTGGAAGGCGCCGCCGTAGGTGGAAGGCGCCGCCGTAGGCGGCATGTTCATTGCTTTTACAATCCCATTTCATTTCGTTTATCTCTTTTCATTCCCTCTCCCGTCACACACCGTTAAATAAAAAGACACCGCCTACCTCTCGCGCCAAACACCACCGAAGGTGGTATATTTCTCTTTTTTTTCATCGCCGTAGGCGGTATCTTCATTGCTTTTACACCTCCAACTTCATTCCGTTTTTAATTGAAAACGTTGCCAACTCGATTTTATTCCCTTACCCGTCACACGCGTAAAAAAAGACGCCGCCTATCTCTCGCGCCACATTGGGCTCCGCGCCGGTCTGCCCATCAATGTCCCCGCAAACACAATCAACAGACTCTGTGGATCGGGATTCCAAGCCATCGTCAATAGTGCCCAGGACATTTTTTCTGGGGATGCTGAGATTGCTCTTGCAGGTGGTACCGAGAATATGTCTCAAGCTCCTTATGCTTTGAGAGGTGTTCGTACTGGAACGCGTTATGGTGTCGAGTATGTTTTTTTTCCTTGACTTTTTTACTGCTGAAGGCGGTGATTCTTTTCTTTTATCGATACCACATTATTTCTGCTTTGATTTGTCTTTTCTTTGGTTGATTTTGTTTGTGCTGGCCTCCCTCACACACAAACTTGCTGACAAAGTCCTTTGTTATAAATAGCCAACCACTTGAAGACACATTGGCTCATGGACTCATTGACCAATACCCAACAAAAACTCCCATGGGTATCACTGCTGAAAACTTGGCAAAAAAGTACAACATTTCGCGTTCTGACGCGGACGCTTATGCTCTGGTTTCACAACAGCGTTGGGCCGAAGGTGGGTGTCGCATATTATTTTTTTTTTTCGTTTGTTGGAATAGCCTTTTTTTTTTTTTAACCCGATTACCACGCCACCACAAAAAAAAGCCCAAAGCAAAGGCCACTTCAAAAGCGAAATCGTTCCCATCGAATTGAAATCCAAGAAAGGTGTCGAAAGTTTTGAAGTGGACGAACACCCACGTCCGCAAACCTCTATTGATTCCTTAAAGAAGCTTCCTTCCGTCTTCATTAAGGAAACGGGAACCGTCACTGCAGGGTAAAGAAAACAAATATATATTTTAGGAAATATCTGTTTTTCTAAAAAAAAAAAAAAAAAAAAAAAAAAAAAAACAACAACAACAAATTCTTGAAACCCGTTTTAGAAATGCATCAGGTATCAGCGATGGAGCCGCGTCTTTGATTATCGCAAGTGAAACCGCAGTCAAAAAGTACAACTTGAAACCCCTCGCCGAAGTCCTCAGCTGGAGCTTTGTCGGTGTCGACCCAAGCATCATGGGAATCGGACCTGTCCCCGCCATCCAAGGCGCACTCAAGAAGGCGGGTCTTGGATTGAAGGACATGTCACTTGTTGAAGTAAATGAAGCGTTCGCCTCCCAGTTCTTGGCTGTGGAGAAGGAGCTTGGGTTGAATCGTGATGTTACAAACACGAATGGAGGTGCCATTGCGTTGGGCCATCCGTTGGGTGCGAGTGGTGCGAGAATTATGACGCATTTGGTGCATGAGTTGCACCGTGTTAAGGGGAAGTATGCTGTGGGCAGTGCTTGTATTGGTGGTGGACAGGGTATTGCTATTGTGATTGAAAGATCTTGATTTTGAATACGAAAGATGATTCTGTAGTATTAAAAGAAACAATCTTTTTATTTACACTACTTTCAAAAATAACAATGGGTATGGCAAAACATGTAACAGATTATAGAAAAACCAATTAAGTAAAAACTAAGCCCCGCGAGATGGATGGGATAAATTAAATAGGCAGGGAGAGGCAGGGAGAGACAGTGAGGTGGAATTAAGAAACAAAAATTGCCTTAAGGGGATATGAAACTGTCATCAAGGCCATACACAAAGACGGTCCCAATCATCAATAAAAGAAACCCCCCACAGGAACAGTCAATTTAAACTTAGGAGACTTGTCCTGAACTCGCCTTGACAAACCCACGCACCTCCAAACACGCCGCCACAATCATCCACGTCAGGATAGGATCCACAATAGCCACAACAAGGACACCCAGATACGCGTTTGAATTTTCCCAGCTGCATTCAAAAGAGGCAAGCCATGCTGTCCAAGCAATGTCTGCAATGCAGCGGACGACAGCAGCGTACATGCCTACGGTAATCCACGACGCGATGCGGTAATGGAAGCCGTAGCTTGCGAAGGTGGTGAACCCGAGGATGCAGGACACGTCCATGAGGTTGAAGAGGGTGGCTTGGGAATTGAGGTCCAGAATGCCTTGTTCATAGAGGAGGAAGAGGCCATAGAGCCACAGCAAGATGAGTGCTGTTGCAGTTACAAGGGCGTATAAGAATGCCGTTGTTGTTGGGGTGGTGGAAGGGCTGTTGGTGGTGCCGCGACTCAGAGTGGCGTCGAGTTGGCCTTTACATGTTGTTACTGTTGCAGCTGTTGCTGTAGTTGTCCTTTGGATATGATACGGAAGAAGAGGAGCTTGTGGTAGTATCATAGAGTGAACGGTGTATAGAGTAAAGATATTTGGCTTGAAAAAGCTTGGGTTTGTTTGGTCGCCTCTTGTTTTTGTTTTTTTGGAAATCCAAGCAAGTCACGTTGGAAAGGGATGGCGCTTGGCCCCAAGCCACGCCCTTCCTTTTCAGTTTCTTTTTCGTTCATGGTTTTTTGCCGTTACGCAATTAGGAACAAAGCTGTTTTATAAGTATGCGCAAAGTCTATTTACAGAAACTAAAAAAAACCGACTTTCGTTCATAGCAGATCCAAATCAACTGCAACAATTTTCCTCCCTGTCCGCCGCACAACTCGACACTCCAGTGCATAATGCCGTAAAGGAACAACCATTTTCACAACCACCAAGTAATTCAGCACGATATTCACAAAACTCATAATCACAACCAAAACGATTCCCACATCCACTTCCTCCAACGTCTCCATCCTTGCGTGCTGAACGACAGTAAATACACTCATTCCCGCCCATGCCAGACTTGATAGACATTTTATCAGATAGTAATATGTGAATATCGCAATCCATTCCGGTATCAGCCCCTTCATCGCCTGATATCCAAATATACTGAACATGCCGGATATAATCGAGTCTGTGAGAGCCCAGATGGTGGCATGATCTTCGATATTGAACTTTCCAATCAAGAGATCGATAAACAGGTTGCAGATGTTGACGATCGGCACGACAATCAGGTATCTCATCATATAGCCTCGGATGGGTTTATCCAGAAAGGATGGGTCCGTTGGCATTCCGGGGTATGAGAGGATATCGTCGGGTAGCGCCTCTGCGTTCCTCAGTTCTCGCCATGTCTAGTGATGAGGTAATTTTTTTATCTTTTAGCCAGGGTGGATGGAGGGGGATAGAGGGTAGGGGAGGGGGTGGTGGGGCTGTGCCAGAACCCTGTTTGACACTTTGGGGCTACTTCACACTGACTGAATGCTGGAGGAGCCCTTGGACGGTTTATGGACCGGGTTTGAATCCAGGGAAAAAGGTGGGCTTTGTTTGTTGGAGCCTCTCCAGGTGACGAGAGGAGAGGCGGGAGCACCCACCGGCAGCTTTGGAAACATGGCAATAGAATTTTTCGTCATTGTTGTTATTGCAACCAGCAAAACTCCCCAAACTTTCTGCCCTGAAGCCAAGACATGATGATTTCGGATAATATTGGTTGATTTTGATTGTATGGATAAACATCAAAATAAATCCACAAGACTGGAACCCTGAATATAGATGTTGCCAAAAACGGCCATTTTTCATTTTTTGCCATCATAAAACAAAACCATCGAATTTCCCCTTAATGAATCCCTTTTCATATTGAACTCGCTTTCTCCCGCTGTTGCTGACTACATTGAGAAACCCTCGGTTTGCTACCCACCTTCCCTTTGTGTGGGACTTCCAGAGTGTCAAACCGCTTATGGGTATGGTAATATTAATAACCCAAACTTATGATATAATTCCTTTTTCACGCATGAACCTTTAGACAATCAGGGAGTTCACGGCCAGAGCGACGGCGTGCTTTCTGGCGGACGAACCGTCGGGAACGCACCGCGAAGCTGTGAGCAAGTTTGTGGCTGTGGGAGGAGGCCGAATGCTACCGGCGGAGTTGAGTGCCGCTGGCTGGGAGAGTGCCAAGCCGGAGTTGCGCCAAAGGGTCCATACGCAACTGCCTGCCACTACGCGTACAAGGAGCACAACAATGTCAACAGCTTGACCGTGACTGGTGTATGTATACTGACGAGGGATCAAAGACGCAAGCTGGAGGACTACGGTGCAGCGATGGTGCAGCAGGGAAAACAAAAGCTGGCACTGGGCACTGTGAATGCGCTTCTGGACCTGGCCGTCAGTTCGAAGCGCGGCGATGTCCACATTGCTGCCACTGACGAGGTTCAGGTGGTGGATGTGCTGCGGTCGGGGCTGCTGCGCAAGGGTCGCCTTGTGGTGCTGGTCTCGCAGAACCGGCAGTTGGCGGCTGGCACAGGCAGCGGCTTTGGACCGGCTGCATTCGTGTGGCGCAAGTAGCAAGCCTTTGCGGCGGGAAAACACGATGCGGCGGAGTTTCCGTTGGCGCTGCTGCTCCAGGGGCTGTACGGCTTGACTCCTGCAAGCACAACTCACGATGATTACGCGTGGACTACGCCGCCACTCCATGCCCCGGTGGCGCCAACCGAGGACCCCCTCTACCGCAAGCGCCGCGCCGTCAAAACCCCCGATCGCTGTGTTGTGCCGATCGTCAGCCAAACACTGGACCTCAACCCGCAATGTGCCCCCCCATCAATCAGGCGGGCATCCTTGAATGAGCTCATGGAGGAGTTCTGATGTTGACGATTCCTCTTTTGTTGTTTTGCTGTTTTGCTGTTGTTTCTTAGTTAGGACTTGGACTTCAATAATGTTCTTAAAAGGTTCTGAGTGACAAAGAAGTATAGCACTACGACACTTATCTTTGCTGAACTGAAAAGACCATGAAAATACACGTCACTACCATTCAATTTGCCTGCATGTGGTAACCGCTATTTATACCAATAATATCATCTTCAATTATTACAAGAAGCCAAAGTAGGCTTAAGCAAGTCATCTTTAATTGTCTTGGTTTCTCCAAGAATTAGTCCCAAGCCGGCAAACATGGAACAACTTGAAAGAGACAACTTTGAAAATTGAATTCTTTCCCTCTAAACCTATTGTACTGTATTAGTCTTGTGAATTACTATAACAACGGTGGTTGTTCTGAGTTTGGCACCAACTTGGAAGAAAAAAGACAAATGCAAGCAAAGCGCCGAGAATGTGGTCACTAGTAGCCCCACCACAGCCACATCGAAAACTGCTTTGGATGGCGAATGCAACGCCCCATTGCTCATAATTCAACGATAGAAGTGAATTTAAATGCACAATAATATCACTCAAAAAATGTAATTTTGGGTTTTCAGGTATCAACTTCACCAACCGCCAAAAATACAGATCGCCCCAGCGTCGCGGCCAAAAGCATCAGCCGAGCCTTGTTTAAAGCAAATAAACCGCAATATATGCTCCAATTTCTAATACCTATTGCTTTAAATTGTATTTGAAAATAATAGAAAATATTAATTTTTAAATTTGGTATTTATTTATTGATGAAGAACTTCAACAAAAACCGACTTTGTCAGATTCTCCTGCCTGTCAACAAATACCTACTGCCAGTCGTCCGAACCGCGCCGCCGCTTCTCAGCCGCGATGTCATGAATCTATTTGCCTACGCTGCAGTCTCAGGCTCAGGTATGACTATAGTTTAGCTGCCAGAAATCTTGTTTGTATGTTTTTGTTTGTTGTTTGTCGGGCATAAACGCGACTAACGCAAAGAATTTTCACGTCATGCCAGGACTACCCAATCGTTAAAAGTCTTTACAAGTAGGTGCTACCCGATTGGAACTACTGGGACGAGCGGAACCACTGGAAACGATTGGGGCGGGTTCTGGATGTCTCTCTGCCATGCTGAATCTCTGTGGCTCAGATGTATTGCTTCTTGGCGATATTTTTCGAGCACCAGGGATTCACAGCAGTCGGGCATTCCATCCGCCCGTTCGTTTCCTGCAGGCGCTACCTGACCAGAACTACTGGGACGAGCGCAACCACTGGAAACGATCGGGGCGGGTTCTGGATGTCTCTCTGCCATGCTGAATCTCTGTGGCTCAGATGTATTGCTTCTTGGCGATATTTCTCGAGCACCAGGGATTCACAGCAGTCGGGCATTCCATCCGCCCGTTCGTTTCCTGCAGGCGCTACTTCACGGGAACTACTGGGACGAGCGCAACCACTGGAAACGATCGGGGCGGGTTCTGGATGTCTCTCTGCCATGCTGAATCTCTGTGGCTCAGATGTATTGCTTCTTGGCGATATTTTTCGAGCACCAGGGATTCACAGCAGTCGGGCATTCCATCCGCCCGTTCGTTTCCTGCAGGCGCTACCTGACCAGAACTACTGGGACGAGCGCAACCACTGGAAACGATCGGGGCGGGTTCTGGATGTCTTGCTGCCATGCTGAATCTCTGTGGCTCAGATGTATTGCTTCTTGGCGATATTTTTCGAGCACCAGGGATTCACAGCAGTCGGGCATTCCATCCGCCCGTTCGTTTCCTTCAGGCGCTACTTGATCGGAACTACTGGGACGAGCGGAACCACTGGAAACGATCGGGGCGGGTTCTGGATGTCTCTCTGCCATGCTGAATCTCTGTGGCTCAGATGTATTGCTTCTTGGCGATATTTCTCGAGCACCAGGGATTCACAGCAGTCGGGCATTCCATCCGCCCGATCGTATCCTGCAGGCGCTACTTCACGGGAACTTCATCTCAATCTATCAAATTATGGTTCGTTTTCGACGCTTTTCGGACTCTCGGCGATGATGTTAACAAGGATTCTTTTTTTGCTATTGCTTTAGGGGCTCCATTCAAGTCGCTCCATTCAAGTCACATTCTCGGCGACTTGGTTCCGTTTTCTATGGGTTCTGCTATTGGCGACAATATGCGTTCTTCTTGCAAATTGTGGTGAGTTCTCTTTTTCAGAGCCTCGTGATACTGAGAATTTGCCGCTCTCCTGCAGAACAAAGAATTCTCCACGTGAGGCGTCGCATTCTGGGGCTACTGGCGACCATATTCTCGGCGCGTTGCTTGCATTTGTCTTTTTTCTTCCAAGTTGGTGCCAAACTCAGAACAACAACCGCCCCAGTGTCGCGGCCAAAAGCATCAGCCGAGCCTTGTTTAAAGCAAATAAACCGCAATATATGCTCCAATTTATAATACCTATTGCTTTAAATTGTATTTGAAAATAATAGAAAATATTAATTTTTAATTTGGTTATTTATTTATTGAGAAGAACTTTAACAAAAACCGACTTTGTCAGATTCTCCTGCCTGTCAACAAATACCTACTGCCAGTCGTCCGAACCGCGCCGCCGCTTCTCAGCCGCTATGTCATGAATATATTTGCCTGCGCTGCAGTCTCGGGCTCAGGTATGACTATAGTTTAGCTGCCAGAAATCTTGTTTCGTTCCTCCTGATCTTTGACCCAAGACATTACAGATATTTACAGCACCCACCGCCGATGCAGCGTTCGACCTAGAAATACAGCATAAAGTCACTGGTTGTTGGCTGGACGCCGTCTAAGCGTTTAATGCGCCCCTCGAAAGCGCTACTCAGCCTGTTGAAACAAAACACGCGTCATCTGCACATCGCCGCTTTGAAAGCTTCCATTTATTTAAGCTTCCATTTATTTACGTTCTGAACATCTTTGAGTCCTCGGCCTGATTTTTGTATGTTTTTGTTTGTTGTTTGTCGGGCATAAACGCGACTAACGCCAAGAATTTTCACGTCATGCCAGGACTACCCAATCGTTAAAAGTCTTTACAAGTAGGTGCTACCCGATTGGAACTACTGGGACGAGCGGAACCACTGGAAACGATCGGGGCGGGTTCTGGATGTCTCTCTGCCATGCTGAATCTCTGTGGCTCAGATGTATTGCTTCTTGGCGATATTTCTCGGGCACCAGGGATTCACAGCAGTCGGGCATTCCATCCGCCCGTTCGTTTCCTTCAGGCGCTACTTGACCGGAACTACTGGGACGAGCGGAACCACTGGAAACGATCGGGGCGGGTTCTGGATGTCTCTCTGCCATGCTGAATCTCTGTGGCTCAGATGTATTGCTTCTTGGCGATATTTTTCGAGCACCAGGGATTCACAGCAGTCGGGCATTCCATCCGCCCGTTCGTTTCCTTCAGGCGCTACTTGACCGGAACTACTGGGACGAGCGGAACCACTGGAAACGATCGGGGCGGGTTCTGGATGTCTCTCTGCCATGCTGAATCTCTGTGGCTCAGATGTATTGCTTCTTGGCGATATTTCTCGAGCACCAGGGATTCACAGCAGTCGGGCATTCCATCCGCCCGCTCGTTTCCTTCAGGCGCTACTTGACCGGAACTACTGGGACGAGCGGAGCCACTGGAAATGATCGGGGCGGGTTCTGGATGTCTCTCTGCCATGCTGAATCTCTGTGGCTCAGATGTATTGCTTCTTGGCGATATTTTTCGAGCACCAGGGATTCACAGCAGTCGGGCATTCCATCCGCCCGCTCGTTTCCTTCAGGCGCTACTTGACCGGAACTACTGGGACGAGCGGAGCCACTGGAAACGATCGGGGCGGGTTCTGGATGTCTCTCTGCCACGCTGAATCTCTGTGGCTCAGATGTATTGCTTCTTGGCGATATTTTTCGAGCACCAGGGATTCACAGCAGTCGGGCATTCCATCCGCCCGCTCGTTTTCTTCAGGCGCTACTTGACCGGAACTACTGGGACGAGCGGAGCCCCTGGAAACGATCGGGGCGGGTTCTGGATGTCTCTCTGCCACGCTGAATCTCTGTGGCTCAGATGTATTGCTTCTTGGCGATATTTTTCGAGCACCAGGGATTCACAGCAGTCGGGCATTCCATCCGCCCGTTCGTTTCCTGCTGGTGCTATTTTACGGGAACTTCACCTCAATCTATCAAATTATGGTTCGTTTTCGACGCTTTTCGGACTCTCGGCGATAATGTTAACAAGGATTCTTTTTTTGCTATTGCTTTAGGGGCTCCATTCAAGTCGCTCCATTCAAGTCGCTCCATTCAAGTCACATTCTCGGCGACTTGGTTCCGTTTTCTATGGGTTCTGCTATGGGCGTCAATATGCGTTCTTCTTGCAAATTGTGGTGAGTTCTCTTTTTGAGAGTCTCCTGATACTGAGAATTTGCCGCTCTCCTGCAGAACAAAGAATTCTCCACGTGAGGCGTCGCATTCTGGGGCTACTGGCGACCATATTCTCGGCGCGTTGCTTGCATTTGTCTTTTTTCTTCCAAGTTGGTGCCAAACTCAGAACAACCACCGCCCCAGCGTCGCGGCCAAAAGCATCAGCCGAGCCTTGTTTAAAGCAAATAAACCGCAATATATGCTCCAATTTATAATACCTATTGCTTTAAATTGTATTTGAAAATAATAGAAAATATTAATTTTTAATTTGGTTATTTATTTATTGAGAAGAACTTTAACAAAAACCGACTTTGTCAGATTCTCCTGCCTGTCAACAAATACCTACTGCCAGTCGTCCGAACCGCGCCGCCGCTTCTCAGCCGCTATGTCATGAATATATTTGCCTACGCTGCAGTCTCGGGCTCTGGTATGACTAAAGTTTAGCTGCCAGAAATCTTGTTTCGTTCCTCCTGATCTTTGAACCAAGATATTACAGATATTTACAGCCCCCACCGCCGATGCAGCGTTCGACCCAGAAATACAGCATAAAGTCACTGGTGGTTGGATGGACGCCGTCTAAGCGTTTAATGCGCCCCTCGAAAGCGCTACTCAGCCTGTTGAAACAAAACACGCGTCATCTGCACATCGCCGCTTTGAAAGCTTCCATTTATTTACGTTCTGAACATCTTTGAGTCCTCGGCCTGATTTTTGTATGTTTTTGTTTGTTGTTTGTCGGGCATAAACGCGACTAACGCCAAGAATTTTCACGTCATGCCAGGACTACCCAATCGTTAAAAGTCTTTACAAGTAGGTGCTACCCGATTGGAACTACTGGGACGAGCGCAACCACTGGAAACGATCGGGGCGGGTTCTGGATGTCTCTCTGCCATGCTGAATCTCTGTGGCTCAGATGTATTGCTTCTTGGCGATATTTTTCGAGCACCAGGGATTCACAGCAGTCGGGCATTCCATCCGCCCGTTCGTTTCCTGCAGGCGCTACCTGACCAGAACTACTGGGACGAGCGCAACCACTGGAAACGATCGGGGCGGGTTCTGGATGTCTCTCTGCCATGCTGAATCTCTGTGGCTCAGATGTATTGCTTCTTGGCGATATTTCTCGAGCACCAGGGATTCACAGCAGTCGGGCATTCCATCCGCCCGTTCGTTTCCTGCAGGCGCTACTTCACGGGAACTACTGGGACGAGCGCAACCACTGGAAACGATCGGGGCGGGTTCTGGATGTCTCTCTGCCATGCTGAATCTCTGTGGCTCAGATGTATTGCTTCTTGGCGATATTTTTCGAGCACCAGGGATTCACAGCAGTCGGGCATTCCATCCGCCCGTTCGTTTCCTGCAGGCGCTACCTGACCAGAACTACTGGGACGAGCGCAACCACTGGAAACGATCGGGGCGGGTTCTGGATGTCTCTCTGCCATGCTGAATCTCTGTGGCTCAGATGTATTGCTTCTTGGCGATATTTCTCGAGCACCAGGGATTCACAGCAGTCGGGCATTCCATCCGCCCGTTCGTTTCCTGCAGGCGCTACTTCACGGGAACTACTGGGACGAGCGCAACCACTGGAAACGATCGGGGCGGGTTCTGGATGTCTCTCTGCCATGCTGAATCTCTGTGGCTCAGATGTATTGCTTCTTGGCGATATTTTTCGAGCACCAGGGATTCACAGCAGTCGGGCATTCCATCCGCCCGTTCGTTTCCTGCAGGCGCTACCTGACCAGAACTACTGGGACGAGCGCAACCACTGGAAACGATCGGGGCGGGTTCTGGATGTCTTGCTGCCATGCTGAATCTCTGTGGCTCAGATGTATTGCTTCTTGGCGATATTTTTCGAGCACCAGGGATTCACAGCAGTCGGGCATTCCATCCGCCCGTTCGTTTCCTTCAGGCGCTACTTGATCGGAACTACTGGGACGAGCGGAACCACTGGAAACGATCGGGGCGGGTTCTGGATGTCTCTCTGCCATGCTGAATCTCTGTGGCTCAGATGTATTGCTTCTTGGCGATATTTCTCGAGCACCAGGGATTCACAGCAGTCGGGCATTCCATCCGCCCGATCGTATCCTGCAGGCGCTACTTCACGGGAACTTCATCTCAATCTATCAAATTATGGTTCGTTTTCGACGCTTTTCGGACTCTCGGCGATGATGTTAACAAGGATTCTTTTTTTGCTATTGCTTTAGGGGCTCCATTCAAGTCGCTCCATTCAAGTCACATTCTCGGCGACTTGGTTCCGTTTTCTATGGGTTCTGCTATGGGCGTCAATATGCGTTCTTCTTGCAAATTGTGGTGAGTTCTCTTTTTGAGAGTCTCCTGATACTGAGAATTTGCCGCTCTCCTGCAGAACAAAGAATTCTCCACGTGAGGCGTCGCATTCTGGGGCTACTGGCGACCATATTCTCGGCGCGTTGCTTGCATTTGTCTTTTTTCTTCCAAGTTGGTGCCAAACTCAGAACAACCACCGCCCCAGCGTCGCGGCCAAAAGCATCAGCCGAGCCTTGTTTAAAGCAAATAAACCGCAATATATGCTCCAATTTATAATACCTATTGCTTTAAATTGTATTTGAAAATAATAGAAAATATTAATTTTTAATTTGGTTATTTATTTATTGAGAAGAACTTTAACAAAAACCGACTTTGTCAGATTCTCCTGCCTGTCAACAAATACCTACTGCCAGTCGTCCGAACCGCGCCGCCGCTTCTCAGCCGCTATGTCATGAATATATTTGCCTACGCTGCAGTCTCGGGCTCTGGTATGACTAAAGTTTAGCTGCCAGAAATCTTGTTTCGTTCCTCCTGATCTTTGAACCAAGATATTACAGATATTTACAGCCCCCACCGCCGATGCAGCGTTCGACCTAGAAATACAGCATAAAGTCACTGGTTGTTGGCTGGACGCCGTCTAAGCGTTTAATGCGCCCCTCGAAAGCGCTACTCAGCCTGTTGAAACAAAACACGCGTCATCTGCACATCGCCGCTTTGAAAGCTTCCATTTATTTAAGCTTCCATTTATTTACGTTCTGAACATCTTTGAGTCCTCGGCCTGATTTTTGTATGTTTTTGTTTGTTGTTTGTCGGGCATAAACGCGACTAACGCCAAGAATTTTCACGTCATGCCAGGACTACCCAATCGTTAAAAGTCTTTACAAGTAGGTGCTACCCGATTGGAACTACTGGGACGAGCGGAACCACTGGAAACGATCGGGGCGGGTTCTGGATGTCTCTCTGCCATGCTGAATCTCTGTGGCTCAGATGTATTGCTTCTTGGCGATATTTCTCGGGCACCAGGGATTCACAGCAGTCGGGCATTCCATCCGCCCGTTCGTTTCCTTCAGGCGCTACTTGACCGGAACTACTGGGACGAGCGGAACCACTGGAAACGATCGGGGCGGGTTCTGGATGTCTCTCTGCCATGCTGAATCTCTGTGGCTCAGATGTATTGCTTCTTGGCGATATTTTTCGAGCACCAGGGATTCACAGCAGTCGGGCATTCCATCCGCCCGCTCGTTTCCTTCAGGCGCTACTTGACCGGAACTACTGGGACGAGCGGAGCCACTGGAAACGATCGGGGCGGGTTCTGGATGTCTCTCTGCCACGCTGAATCTCTGTGGCTCAGATGTATTGCTTCTTGGCGATATTTTTCGAGCACCAGGGATTCACAGCAGTCGGGCATTCCATCCGCCCGTTCGTTTCCTGCTGGTGCTATTTTACGGGAACTTCACCTCAATCTATCAAATTATGGTTCGTTTTCGACGCTTTTCGGACTCTCGGCGATAATGTTAACAAGGATTCTTTTTTTGCTATTGCTTTAGGGGCTCCATTCAAGTCGCTCCATTCAAGTCGCTCCATTCAAGTCACATTCTCGGCGACTTGGTTCCGTTTTCTATGGGTTCTGCTATTGGCGACAATATGCGTTCTTCTTGCAAATTGTGGTGAGTTCTCTTTTTGAGAGTCTCCTGATACTGAGAATTTGCCGCTCTCCTGCAGAACAAAGAATTCTCCACGTGAGGCGTCGCATTCTGGGGCTACTGGCGACCATATTCTCGGCGCGTTGCTTGCATTTGTCTTTTTTCTTCCAAGTTGGTGCCAAACTCAGAACAACAACCGCCCCAGTGTCGCGGCCAAAAGCATCAGCCGAGCCTTGTTTAAAGCAAATAAACCGCAATATATGCTCCAATTTATAATACCTATTGCTTTAAATTGTATTTGAAAATAATAGAAAATATTAATTTTTAATTTGGTTATTTATTTATTGAGAAGAACTTTAACAAAAACCGACTTTGTCAGATTCTCCTGCCTGTCAACAAATACCTACTGCCAGTCGTCCGAACCGCGCCGCCGCTTCTCAGCCGCTATGTCATGAATATATTTGCCTGCGCTGCAGTCTCGGGCTCAGGTATGACTATAGTTTAGCTGCCAGAAATCTTGTTTCGTTCCTCCTGATCTTTGACCCAAGACATTACAGATATTTACAGCACCCACCGCCGATGCAGCGTTCGACCTAGAAATACAGCATAAAGTCACTGGTTGTTGGCTGGACGCCGTCTAAGCGTTTAATGCGCCCCTCGAAAGCGCTACTCAGCCTGTTGAAACAAAACACGCGTCATCTGCACATCGCCGCTTTGAAAGCTTCCATTTATTTAAGCTTCCATTTATTTACGTTCTGAACATCTTTGAGTCCTCGGCCTGATTTTTGTATGTTTTTGTTTGTTGTTTGTCGGGCATAAACGCGACTAACGCCAAGAATTTTCACGTCATGCCAGGACTACCCAATCGTTAAAAGTCTTTACAAGTAGGTGCTACCCGATTGGAACTACTGGGACGAGCGGAACCACTGGAAACGATCGGGGCGGGTTCTGGATGTCTCTCTGCCATGCTGAATCTCTGTGGCTCAGATGTATTGCTTCTTGGCGATATTTCTCGGGCACCAGGGATTCACAGCAGTCGGGCATTCCATCCGCCCGTTCGTTTCCTTCAGGCGCTACTTGACCGGAACTACTGGGACGAGCGGAACCACTGGAAACGATCGGGGCGGGTTCTGGATGTCTCTCTGCCATGCTGAATCTCTGTGGCTCAGATGTATTGCTTCTTGGCGATATTTTTCGAGCACCAGGGATTCACAGCAGTCGGGCATTCCATCCGCCCGCTCGTTTCCTTCAGGCGCTACTTGACCGGAACTACTGGGACGAGCGGAGCCACTGGAAACGATCGGGGCGGGTTCTGGATGTCTCTCTGCCACGCTGAATCTCTGTGGCTCAGATGTATTGCTTCTTGGCGATATTTTTCGAGCACCAGGGATTCACAGCAGTCGGGCATTCCATCCGCCCGCTCGTTTTCTTCAGGCGCTACTTGACCGGAACTACTGGGACGAGCGGAGCCACTGGAAACGATCGGGGCGGGTTCTGGATGTCTCTCTGCCACGCTGAATCTCTGTGGCTCAGATGTATTGCTTCTTGGCGATATTTTTCGAGCACCAGGGATTCACAGCAGTCGGGCATTCCATCCGCCCGTTCGTTTCCTGCTGGTGCTATTTTACGGGAACTTCACCTCAATCTATCAAATTATGGTTCGTTTTCGACGCTTTTCGGACTCTCGGCGATAATGTTAACAAGGATTCTTTTTTTGCTATTGCTTTAGGGGCTCCATTCAAGTCGCTCCATTCAAGTCGCTCCATTCAAGTCACATTCTCGGCGACTTGGTTCCGTTTTCTATGGGTTCTGCTATGGGCGTCAATATGCGTTCTTCTTGCAAATTGTGGTGAGTTCTCTTTTGAGAGTCTCCTGATACTGAGAATTTGCCGCTCTCCTGCAGAACAAAGAATTCTCCACGTGAGGCGTCGCATTCTGGGGCTACTGGCGACCATATTCTCGGCGCGTTGCTTGCATTTGTCTTTTTTCTTCCAAGTTGGTGCCAAACTCAGAACAACCACCGCCCCAGCGTCGCGGCCAAAAGCATCAGCCGAGCCTTGTTTAAAGCAAATAAACCGCAATATATGCTCCAATTTATAATACCTATTGCTTTAAATTGTATTTGAAAATAATAGAAAATATTAATTTTTAATTTGGTTATTTATTTATTGAGAAGAACTTTAACAAAAACCGACTTTGTCAGATTCTCCTGCCTGTCAACAAATACCTACTGCCAGTCGTCCGAACCGCGCCGCCGCTTCTCAGCCGCTATGTCATGAATATATTTGCCTGCGCTGCAGTCTCGGGCTCAGGTATGACTATAGTTTAGCTGCCAGAAATCTTGTTTCGTTCCTCCTGATCTTTGACCCAAGACATTACAGATATTTACAGCACCCACCGCCGATGCAGCGTTCGACCTAGAAATACAGCATAAAGTCACTGGTTGTTGGCTGGACGCCGTCTAAGCGTTTAATGCGCCCCTCGAAAGCGCTACTCAGCCTGTTGAAACAAAACACGCGTCATCTGCACATCGCCGCTTTGAAAGCTTCCATTTATTTAAGCTTCCATTTATTTACGTTCTGAACATCTTTGAGTCCTCGGCCTGATTTTTGTATGTTTTTGTTTGTTGTTTGTCGGGCATAAACGCGACTAACGCCAAGAATTTTCACGTCATGCCAGGACTACCCAATCGTTAAAAGTCTTTACAAGTAGGTGCTACCCGATTGGAACTACTGGGACGAGCGGAACCACTGGAAACGATCGGGGCGGGTTCTGGATGTCTCTCTGCCATGCTGAATCTCTGTGGCTCAGATGTATTGCTTCTTGGCGATATTTTTCGAGCACCAGGGATTCACAGCAGTCGGGCATTCCATCCGCCCGCTCGTTTCCTTCAGGCGCTACTTGACCGGAACTACTGGGACGAGCGGAGCCACTGGAAACGATCGGGGCGGGTTCTGGATGTCTCTCTGCCACGCTGAATCTCTGTGGCTCAGATGTATTGCTTCTTGGCGATATTTTTCGAGCACCAGGGATTCACAGCAGTCGGGCATTCCATCCGCCCGCTCGTTTTCTTCAGGCGCTACTTGACCGGAACTACTGGGACGAGCGGAGCCACTGGAAACGATCGGGGCGGGTTCTGGATGTCTCTCTGCCACGC
The DNA here is from genome assembly GCA_025765595.1 of Obelidium mucronatum. Classification (NCBI taxonomy): domain Eukaryota; kingdom Fungi; phylum Chytridiomycota; class Chytridiomycetes; order Chytridiales; family Chytriomycetaceae; genus Obelidium; species Obelidium mucronatum. The sequence goes on along the minus strand of JAIVFH010000120.1, from coordinate 42,316 downwards.
TGAATCTCTGTGGCTCAGATGTATTGCTTCTTGGCGATATTTTTCGAGCACCAGGGATTCACAGCAGTCGGGCATTCCATCCGCCCGTTCGTTTCCTGCTGGTGCTATTTTACGGGAACTTCACCTCAATCTATCAAATTATGGTTCGTTTTCGACGCTTTTCGGACTCTCGGCGATAATGTTAACAAGGATTCTTTTTTTGCTATTGCTTTAGGGGCTCCATTCAAGTCGCTCCATTCAAGTCGCTCCATTCAAGTCACATTCTCGGCGACTTGGTTCCGTTTTCTATGGGTTCTGCTATGGGCGTCAATATGCGTTCTTCTTGCAAATTGTGGTGAGTTCTCTTTTTGAGAGTCTCCTGATACTGAGAATTTGCCGCTCTCCTGCAGAACAAAGAATTCTACACGTGAGGCGCCGCATTCTGGGGCTACTGGCGACCATATTCTCGGCGCGTTGCTTGCATTTGTCTTTTTTCTTCCAAGTTGGTGCCAAACTCAGAACAACCACCGCCCCAGCGTCGCGGCCAAAAGCATCAGCCGAGCCTTGTTTAAAGCAAATAAACCGCAATATATGCTCCAATTTATAATACCTATTGCTTTAAATTGTATTTGAAAATAATAGAAAATATTAATTTTAAAATTTGGTATTTATTTATTGATGAAGAACTTCAACAAAAACCGACTTTGTCAGATTCTCCTGCCTGTCAACAAATACCTACTGCCAGTCGTCCGAACCGCGCCGCCGCTTCTCAGCCGCTATGTCATGAATATATTTGCCTGCGCTGCAGTCTCGGGCTCAGGTATGACTATAGTTTAGCTGCCAGAAATCTTGTTTCGTTCCTCCTGATCTTTGACCCAAGACATTACAGATATTTACAGCACCCACCGCCGATGCAGCGTTCGACCCAGAAATACAGCATAAAGTCACTGGTGGCTGGATGGACGCCGTCTAAGCGTTTAATGCGCCCCTCGAAAGCGCTACTCAGCCTGTTGAAACAAAACACGCGTCATCTGCACATCGCCGCTTTGAAAGCTTCCATTTATTTACGTTCTGAACATCTTTGAGTCCTCGGCCTGATTTTTGTATGTTTTTGTTTGTTGTTTGTCGGGCATAAACGCGACTAACGCCAAGAATTTTCACGTCATGCCAGGACTACCCAATTGTTAAAAGTCTTCACAAGTAGGTGCTACCCGATTGGAACTACTGGGACGAGCGCAACCACTGGAAACGATCGGGGCGGGTTCTGGATGTCTCTCTGCCATGCTGAATCTCTGTGGCTCAGATGTATTGCTTCTTGGCGATATTTTTCGAGCACCAGGGATTCACAGCAGTCGGGCATTCCATCCGCCCGCTCGTTTCCCAGGAAAGCAAGGTGCGGGTTCTGGGCGTCTTGTTGTTTGGACTCCGGGTGGTCTGTAGTGTTGTCTGGAGCTTTCCAGGCGACATATCCAGCTCACTGGGGCTCCGAGCAGTGGGGCGTTCCATTCGCCATCCAAAGCAGTTTTGGATGCGGCGGTGGTGAGTAGCTCTGCTTTTAGATGTTTCGGCATCGTATTAACGCGGCTTTTATCGTGCAGCGACCGCGTAGCATGCTACAAACCGCTACCAGTTAGACACATGTTTCTTTTGAGTGCTCCACTCCGACTATACGACAGGAAAGCAAGGTGCGGGTTCTGGGCGTCTTGTTGTTTGGACCCCGGGTGGTCTGGAGTGTTGTCTGGAGCTTTCCAGGCGACATATCCAGCTCACTGGGGCTCCGAGCAATGGGGCGTTCCATTCGCCATCCAAAGCAGTTTTCGATGCGGCTGTGGTGGGGCTACTAGCGACCACATTCTCGGCGCTTTGCTTGCATTTGTCTCTTTTCTTCCAAGTTGGTGCCAAACTCAGAACAACAACCGCCCCAGCGTCGCGGCCAAAAGCATCAGCCGAGCCTTGTTTAAAGCAAATATACCGCAATATATGCTCCAATTTATAATACCTATTGCTTTAAATTGTATTTGAAAATAATAGAAAATATTAATTTTTAAATTTGGTATTTATTTATTGATGAAGAACTTCAACAAAAACCGACATTGTCACATTCTCCTGCCTGTCAACAAATACCTACTGCCAGTCGTCCGAACCGCGCCGCCGCTTCTCAGCCGCTATGTCATGAATATATTTGCCTACGCTGCAGTCTCGGGCTCTGGTATGACTAAAGTTTGGCTGCCAGAAATCTTGTTTCGTTCCTCCTGATCTTTGAACCAAGATATTACAGATATTTACAGCCCCCACCGCCGATGCAGCTTTCGAACTAGAAATACAGCATAAAGTCACTGGTTGTTGGCTGGACGCCGTCTAAGCGTTTAATGCGCCCCTCGAAAGCGCTACTCAGCCTGTTGAAACAAAACACGCGTCATCTGCACATCGCCGCTTTGAAAGCTTCCATTTATTTAAGCTTCCATTTATTTACGTTCTGAACATCTTTGAGTCCTCGGCCTGATTTTTGTATGTTTTTGTTTGTTGTTTGTCGGGCATAAACGCGACTAACGCCAAGAATTTTCACGTCATGCCAGGACTACCCAATCGTTAAAAGTCTTTACAAGTAGGTGCTACCCGATTGGAACTACTGGGACGAGCGGAACCACTGGAAACGATCGGGGCGGGTTCTGGATGTCTCTCTGCCATGCTGAATCTCTGTGGCTCAGATGTATTGCTTCTTGGCGATATTTCTCGGGCACCAGGGATTCACAGCAGTCGGGCATTCCATCCGCCCGTTCGTTTCCTTCAGGCGCTACTTGACCGGAACTACTGGGACGAGCGGAACCACTGGAAACGATCGGGGCGGGTTCTGGATGTCTCTCTGCCATGCTGAATCTCTGTGGCTCAGATGTATTGCTTCTTGGCGATATTTTTCGAGCACCAGGGATTCACAGCAGTCGGGCATTCCATCCGCCCGCTCGTTTCCTTCAGGCGCTACTTGACCGGAACTACTGGGACGAGCGGAGCCACTGGAAACGATCGGGGCGGGTTCTGGATGTCTCTCTGCCACTGCTGAATCTCTGTGGCTCAGATGTATTGCTTCTTGGCGATATTTTTCGAGCACCAGGGATTCACAGCAGTCGGGCATTCCATCCGCCCGCTCGTTTCCTTCAGGCGCTACTTGACCGGAACTACTGGGACGAGCGGAGCCACTGGAAACTGATCGGGGCGGGTTCTGGATGTCTCTCTGCCACTGCTGAATCTCTGTGGCTCAGATGTATTGCTTCTTGGCGATATTTTTCGAGCACCAGGGATTCACAGCAGTCGGGCATTCCATTCGCCCGTTCGTTTCCTGCTGGTGCTATTTTACGGGAACTTCACCTCAATCTATCAAATTATGGTTCGTTTTCGACGCTTTTCGGACTCTCGGCGATAATGTTAACAAGGATTCTTTTTTTGCTATTGCTTTAGGGGCTCCATTCAAGTCGCTCCATTCAAGTCACATTCTCGGCGACTTGGTTCCGTTTTCTATGGGTTCTGCTATGGGCGTCAATATGCGTTCTTCTTGCAAATTGTGGTGAGTTCTCTTTTTGAGAGTCTCCTGATACTGAGAATTTGCCGCTCTCCTGCAGAACAAAGAATTCTACACGTGAGGCGCCGCATTCTGGGGCTACTGGCGACCATATTCTCGGCGCGTTGCTTGCATTTGTCTTTTTTCTTCCAAGTTGGTGCCAAACTCAGAACAACCACCGCCCCAGCGTCGCGGCTAAAAGCATCAGCCGAGCCTTGTTTAAAGCAAATAAACCGCAATATATGCTCCAATTTATAATACCTATTGCTTTAAATTGTATTTGAAAATAATAGAAAATATTAATTTTAAATTTGGTATTTATTTATTGATGAAGAACTTCAACAAAAACCGACTTTGTCAGATTCTCCTGCCTGTCAACAAATACCTACTGCCAGTCGTCCGAACCGCGCCGCCGCTTCTCAGCCGCTATGTCATGAATATATTTGCCTACGCTGCAGTCTCGGACTCTGGTATGACTATAGTTTGGCTGCCAGAAATCTTGTTTCGTTCCTCCTGATCTTTGACCCAAGATATTACAGATATTTACAGCACCCACCGCCGATGCAGCGTTCGACCTAGAAATACAGCATAAAGTCACTGGTTGTTGGCTGGACGCCGTCTAAGCGTTTAATGCGCCCCTCGAAAGCGCTACTCAGCCTGTTGAAACAAAACACGCGTCATCTGCACATCGCCGCTTTGAAAGCTTCCATTTATTTACGTTCTGAACATCTTTGAGTCCTCGGCCTGATTTTTGTATGTTTTTGTTTGTTGTTTGTCGGGCATAAACGCGACTAACGCCAAGAATTTTCACGTCATGCCAGGACTACCCAATCGTTAAAAGTCTTTACAAGTAGGTGCTACCCGATTGGAACTACTGGGACGAGCGGAACCACTGGAAACGATCGGGGCGGGTTCTGGATGTCTCTCTGCCATGCTGAATCTCTGTGGCTCAGATGTATTGCTTCTTGGCGATATTTCTCGAGCACCAGGGATTCACAGCAGTCGGGCATTCCATCCGCCCGTTTGTTTCCTGCAGGCGCTACTTGACCAGGAACTACTGGGACGAGCGGAACCACTGGAAACGATCGGGGCGGGTTCTGGATGTCTCTCTGCCATGCTGAATCTCTGTGGCTCAGAGGTATTGCTTCCTGGCGATATTTTTCGAGCACCAGGGATTCACAGCAGTCGGGCATTCCATCCGCCCGCTCGTTTCCGTCAGGCGCTACTTGACCAGAACTACTGGGACGAACGGAACCACTGGAAACGATCGGGGCGGGTTCTGGATGTCTCTCTGCCATGCTGAATCTCTGTGGCTCAGATGTATTGCTTCTTGGCGATATTTCTCGAGCACCAGGGATTCACAGCAGTCGGGCATTCCATCCGCCCGCTCGTTTCCCAGGAAAGCAAGGTGCGGGTTCTGGGCGTCTTGTTGTTTGGACTCCGGGTGGTCTGTAGTGTTGTCTGGAGCTTTCCAGGCGACATATCCAGCTCACTGGGGCTCCGAGCAGTGGGGCGTTCCATTCGCCATCCAAAGCAGTTTTCGATGCGGCGGTGGTGAGTAGCTCTGCTTTTAGATGTTTCGGCATCGTATTAACGCGGCTTTTATCGTGCAGCGACCGCGTAGCATGCTACAAACCGCTACCAGTTAGACACATGTTTCTTTTGAGTGCTCCACTCCGACTATACGACAGGAAAGCAAGGTGCGGGTTCTGGGCGTCTTGTTGTTTGGACCCCGGGTGGTCTGGAGTGTTGTCTGGAGCTTTCCAGGCGACATATCCAGCTCACTGGGGCTCCGAGCAATGGGGCGTTCCATTCGCCATCCAAAGCAGTTTTCGATGCGGCTGTGGTGGGGCTACTAGCGACCACATTCTCGGCGCTTTGCTTGCATTTGTCTCTTTTCTTCCAAGTTGGTGCCAAACTCAGAACAACAACCGCCCCAGCGTCGCGGCCAAAAGCATCAGCCGAGCCTTGTTTAAAGCAAATAAACCGCAATATATGCTCCAATTTATAATACCTATTGCTTTAAATTGTATTTGAAAATAATAGAAAATATTAATTTTTAAATTTGGTATTTATTTATTGATGAAGAACTTCAACAAAAACCGACATTGTCACATTCTCCTGCCTGTCAACAAATACCTACTGCCAGTCGTCCGAACCGCGCCGCCGCTTCTCAGCCGCTATGTCATGAATATATTTGCCTACGCTGCAGTCTCGGGCTCAGGTATGACTATAGTTTAGCTGCCAGAAATCTTGTTTCGTTCCTCCTGATCTTTGACCCAAGACATTACAGATATTTACAGCACCCACCGCCGATGCAGCGTTCGACCTAGAAATACAGCATAAAGTCACTGGTTGTTGGCTGGACGCCGTCTAAGCGTTTAATGCGCCCCTCGAAAGCGCTACTCAGCCTGTTGAAACAAAACACGCGTCATCTGCACATCGCCGCTTTGAAAGCTTCCATTTCTTTACGTTCTCAACATCTTTGAGTCCTCGGCCTGATTTTTGTATGTTTTTGTTTGTTGTTTGTCGGGCATAAACGCGACTAACGCCAAGAATTTTCACGTCATGCCAGGACTACCCAATCGTTAAAAGTCTTTACAAGTAGGTGCTACCCGATTGGAACTACTGGGACGAGCGGAACCACTGGAAACGATCGGGGCGGGTTCTGGATGTCTCTCTGCCATGCTGAATCTCTGTGGCTCAGATGTATTGCTTCTTGGCGATATTTTTCGAGCACCAGGGATTCACAGCAGTCGGGCATTCCATCCGCCCGCTCGTTTCCTTCAGGCGCTACTTGACCGGAACTACTGGGACGAGCGGAACCACTGGAAACGATCGGGGCGGGTTCTGGATGTCTCTCTGCCATGCTGAATCTCTGTGGCTCAGATGTATTGCTTCTTGTCGATATTTCTCGAGCACCAGGGATTCACAGCAGTCGGGCATTCCATCCGCCCGTTCGTTTCCTGCAGGCGCTACTTCACGGGAACTTCATCTCAATCTATCAAATTATGGTTCGTTTTCGACGCTTTTCGGACTCTCGGCGATGATGTTAACAAGGATTCTTTTTTTGCTATTGCTTTAGGGGCCCCATTCAAGTCGCTCCATTCAAGTCACATTCTCGGCGACTTGGTTCCGTTTTCTATGGGTTCTGCTATTGGCGTCAATATGCGTTCTTCTTGCAAATTGTGGTGAGTTCTCTTTTTCAGAGCCTCGTGATACTGAGAATTTGCCGCTCTCCTGCAGAACAATGAATTCTCCACGTGAGGCGTCGCATTCTGGGGCTACTGGCGACCATATTCTCGGCGCGTTGCTTGCATTTGTCTTTTTTCTTCCAAGTTGGTGCCAAACTCAGAACAACAACCGCCCCAGCGTCGCGGCCAAAAGCATCAGCCGAGCCTTGTTTAAAGCAAATAAACCGCAATATATGCTCCAATTTATAATACCTATTGCTTTAAATTGTATTTGAAAATAATAGAAAATATTAATTTTTAATTTGGTTATTTATTTATTGAGAAGAACTTTAACAAAAACCGACTTTGTCAGATTCTCCTGCCTGTCAACAAATACCTACTGCCAGTCGTCCGAACCGCGCCGCCGCTTCTCAGCCGCTATGTCATGAATATATTTGCCTGCGCTGCAGTCTCGGGCTCAGGTATGACTATAGTTTAGCTGCCAGAAATCTTGTTTCGTTCCTCCTGATCTTTGACCCAAGACATTACAGATATTTACAGCACCCACCGCCGATGCAGCGTTCGACCTAGAAATACAGCATAAAGTCACTGGTTGTTGGCTGGACGCCGTCTAAGCGTTTAATGCGCCCCTCGAAAGCGCTACTCAGCCTGTTGAAACAAAACACGCGTCATCTGCACATCGCCGCTTTGAAAGCTTCCATTTCTTTACGTTCTCAACATCTTTGAGTCCTCGGCCTGATTTTTGTATGTTTTTGTTTGTTGTTTGTCGGGCATAAACGCGACTAACGCCAAGAATTTTCACGTCATGCCAGGACTACCCAATCGTTAAAAGTCTTTACAAGTAGGTGCTACCCGATTGGAACTACTGGGACGAGCGGAACCACTGGAAACGATCGGGGCGGGTTCTGGATGTCTCTCTGCCATGCTGAATCTCTGTGGCTCAGATGTATTGCTTCTTGGCGATATTTTTCGAGCACCAGGGATTCACAGCAGTCGGGCATTCCATCCGCCCGCTCGTTTCCTTCAGGCGCTACTTGACCGGAACTACTGGGACGAGCGGAACCACTGGAAACGATCGGGGCGGGTTCTGGATGTCTCTCTGCCATGCTGAATCTCTGTGGCTCAGATGTATTGCTTCTTGTCGATATTTCTCGAGCACCAGGGATTCACAGCAGTCGGGCATTCCATCCGCCCGTTCGTTTCCTGCAGGCGCTACTTCACGGGAACTTCATCTCAATCTATCAAATTATGGTTCGTTTTCGACGCTTTTCGGACTCTCGGCGATGATGTTAACAAGGATTCTTTTTTTGCTATTGCTTTAGGGGCCCCATTCAAGTCGCTCCATTCAAGTCACATTCTCGGCGACTTGGTTCCGTTTTCTATGGGTTCTGCTATTGGCGTCAATATGCGTTCTTCTTGCAAATTGTGGTGAGTTCTCTTTTTCAGAGCCTCGTGATACTGAGAATTTGCCGCTCTCCTGCAGAACAATGAATTCTCCACGTGAGGCGTCGCATTCTGGGGCTACTGGCGACCATATTCTCGGCGCGTTGCTTGCATTTGTCTTTTTTCTTCCAAGTTGGTGCCAAACTCAGAACAACAACCGCCCCAGCGTCGCGGCCAAAAGCATCAGCCGAGCCTTGTTTAAAGCAAATAAACCGCAATATATGCTCCAATTTATAATACCTATTGCTTTAAATTGTATTTGAAAATAATAGAAAATATTAATTTTTAAATTTGGTATTTATTTATTGATGAAGAACTTTAACAAAAACCGACTTTGTCAGATTCTCCTGCCTGTCAACAAATACCTACTGCCAGTCGTCCGAACCGCGCCGCCGCTTCTCAGCCGCTATGTCATGAATATATTTGCCTACGCTGCAGTCTCGGGCTCAGGTATGACTAAAGTTTAGGTGCCAGAAATCTTGTTTCGTTCCTCCTGATCTTTGACCCAAGATATTACAGATATTTACAGCACCCACCGCCGATGCAGCGTTCGACCTAGAAATACAGCATAAAGTCACTGGTTGTTGGCTGGACGCCGTCTAAGCGTTTAATGCGCCCCTCGAAAGCGCTACTCAGCCTGTTGAAACAAAACACGCGTCATCTGCACATCGCCGCTTTGAAAGCTTCCATTTCTTTACGTTCTCAACATCTTTGAGTCCTCGGCCTGATTTTTGTATGTTTTTGTTTGTTGTTTGTCGGGCATAAACGCGACTAACGCCAAGAATTTTCACGTCATGCCAGGACTACCCAATCGTTAAAAGTCTTTACAAGTAGGTGCTACCCGATTGGAACTACTGGGACGAGCGGAATCACTGGAAACGATCGGGGCGGGTTCTGGATGTCTCTCTGCCATGCTGAATCTCTGTGGCTCAGATTTATTGCTCCTTGGCGATATTTCTCGAGCACCAGGGATTCACAGCAGTCGGGCATTCCATCCGCCCGTTCGTTTCCTGCAGGCGCTACCTGACCAGAACTACTGGGACGAGCGCAACCATTGGAAACGATCGGGGCGGGTTCTGGATGTCTCTCTGCCATGCTGAATCTCTGTGGCTCAGATGTATTGCTTCTTGGCGATATTTCTCGAGCACCAGGGATTCACAGCAGTCGGGCATTCCATCCGCCCGTTCGTTTCCTGCAGGCGCTACCTGACTAGAACTACTGGGACGAGCGCAACCATTGGAAACGATCGGGGCGGGTTCTGGATGTCTCTCTGCCATGCTGAATCTCTGTGGCTCAGATGTATTGCTTCTTGGCGATATTTCTCGAGCACCAGGGATTCACAGCAGTCGGGCATTCCATCCGCCCGTTCGTTTCCTGCAGGCGCTACTTCACGGGATCTTCATCTCAATCTATCAAATTATGGTTCGTTTTCGACTCTCGGCGATGATGTTAACAAGGATTCTTTTTTTGCTATTGCTTTAGGGGCTCCATTCAAATCGCTCCATTCAAGTCACATTCTCGGCGACTTGGTTCCGTTGTGAATATGCGTTTTTTCTGCAAGTTGTGGGAACCCTGGAAATTCTGGACCTAGGGGAACAAGAGAGTACGAAAGAAACGGGGTTTAGGCTCAACCTTTTGTAAAACAAATAAACCTGCATTTTAAACAAACTACTTTTTATTTGTACTGGGAAATTGCAAAAGCCAGAGTTAAACATCACCCAATGTGAACACTTCAAAGTCTACAACAGCCAAAATCCTATCGGTCATTGGGAAACTGATTTGAATATTGAACAGAATGCCATTTTGCTGTCGAGATGTGACGCGATCCAACGTTGCCTGCACCATGGCCAATCCGTCAGAAATCATTTGGGTGCTTGGATTCCCATTTGTCAGCAACAATTCAAACGCCATGCTTGCAAGCATCAACTTGAATTTTTGAATGAATTGACAGACATTGTTTGATGGTGGGGGATAGCCATTAACAGCGGTACACTTGGTGGAGCGGTTGATTTCGAGAGCTGGAAGCGTGCAAACGAGATTAAAGATTGGCTGAAGGTTGGAAAAAAAGGGGGGGAAACAGAGTCAAATAGGAAAGAAAGCTTCCATACCGTATTGACACCTGGCAATATAGATGTTTGCGAGCCCCCCAATTTGTTCGTCGGCGTCATGTGGATCCTTTTGAGTGGCATAAAACGGGCAGATAAACGCGTGCAGAGTCATAACCGGCTGGTCGTCAAACTGCGTTTTTCGCGATTTAGTCAGCGACCGCAATAGATAGAACAACAATACGTACAGGACGGTCCGTCAGCACATCCAGCATACTTGTGGCCATGGTCGAAAGCTCTGCCCACGCAAACATTGGAAGTGTTGCGGATTCTGTTTTGATGGTTTTGAGAAAGCAGAGAAAGGCCGAGACAACTATACCATCGAGATGGACCATGCGGTATCCAGGAGCCTTCAAGAATTTTAAAGCACCGTCGGTAACAGAAAGCGTAGTAATGGGACGTCGTTGCGATATCTGAAAGACACACCATCAGAACTTCAAGAAAAAAAAAACAGTGGAAGACATGAGGATCCCACCATTTCGTCGACCACAAGTAGGATGACTTGATCCACAAGGTAATGCACTAAATCAATGTGCCCTCTCCAGTCTGCCCAAGATAGCGCCGCGTTAATCAAGATTGCTGCCTCATGTGCGACAGGATAGCGTGTCCAATACTCGAGAAATTCCGCCCTTTGGTGATCCCGAGAAATCAGATTTGACTCAAAGCAGCGATCAGAATTGCTGCTCAACGAGAAAGTCGTCAACTGCGAAATGCCATCAATACAAAAAGAGAAGAATCGGACTTGTAAATGACGCGTTGAGTACATACCACCAGAACGCCACAGTCCATCGCATCAGCGACAGCGATATTATCAGATTGTGATGATAAATGGTTGACTTGCAACGTGGAATCTCTTTTGAATGCAGCGTCCACAAGTTCCTTCAAGGGAATTTCGTCCTGCTTTTTAACGGCAAAATGGAATGCCGAGTCGATTCGGCTGGCCGTTCCTCTAAAAAGAAAAGGTCAAACATGGTTGATTGTATATTGACTGGTATCTTACCGATGTGCCGCAGAATTTCGAAGATATACCGTGTTGGGCGGAAAAATTGGAAAGAGTGATCTTTCCAGTCCAACCGTTGTCAAATATGGAACGGAAAGGTATTGTGCGAATTTCCTGAATGTGTCGTTAGAGGAGAATGTTCAAGGTACCCCATTCGAGAAGAACTCACTTCAGCAGTCCTTCGAACGGGGAGGTTACGGCGCTCATTGGATAAATTTCGTGACGTGTACATGGATCATCCGTTCCTTTGGTGATGTGCATTTTCAGGGGTCTCAAGTGTATGTTTGCACATCGCCTCCAAGAACTCATTGGTTCTTTGATTCTCCGACGAATCCTAGGAAGCAGACTGAGGCATCCTTACGATTCGTGGAGCGGCAGTGCCAGAAGGCGGTGATATGATGATTGATCGCGAATTCAAATGGTCAACTACCGCCTTGGTCAATCAGGTCATTTGCCCAATGGTCTGGCCTCCCGCTGCCAGTGGTGTCGATGACAAGTCGTCAGAGAATGACGTGGGCGAGGGTGGTGTGCAGCACTGTAGAGTTTGGGCATGATTGGTAAGACTGCTTCCCTTACCAAATGGACCGTTAAACATTCTACATCTTGAACATTGTACATTCTTTTTAAGTTACATAACTTGCAATAACAATGCATATGTTGTAGATTCAATCAAGTCCCAAATCTCGACTCAACGGGTTGGTTCTGCACATGAAAGAAGAATACGTGTGATTTTCCTCAACGGGTCTCTGCTTTGATTCATGAACTCTATTTGGTACCGTATGATTATATGAAAAACCACCTTAACTGGAGAAAACAAGTTGGCTTTCTGTTACTTTAATATTTGGGAAAAGAAGATTAAGCTCGAAACACGTTTCTTATGATAATTTCGGTATCCTGAGTGAGTGTAAATGCTTCAGACGCTGTGTTCTCGACCCTTTTGCCAAATTCCAAGAATCCTTGGGGACACTCAGTCAAAAACTTGAATAATACAAAAATCAATGTATTTTGAACATCAGACACATCGGAGTACACACAATCCTCAAAAAAACATGGAAGCACTGAATGGGAGGAAGCTCAAGCCCAGAAATCAATCAACTCTTGGATCGAATTGACACGCGTGAGATCGTCCGGGTGATTAAGCAGGCCCTGCAGAGGTTTGGTTGGCAAGACGATCGTGTGATGTGTTTGGAGCTGACGCATTCTGTTCTTGACCCGGTCAAGGTCACTTTCATTGTGGTGGAGAAGGGACTCCGCGACAGGCACGGGCGAATGCCAGCCATGATCATCCACGATGGTGTCGGTGGGAGTCAAGCCGTAGAGATGTTCGAGCAAGTGCTTCACCGGAAACTCGACAGGGTTCAGTCCTTCGCTCTCGAGCAGTGCGCCGCTGACAACTTCTGCCCACTGGTAGCGATGGATGCACTCGGGCGCAAACCCGACCGATGCGTGTTGCGCCAGGTTCCAACAAAACCAACACCACGAAGCGCTGCTGCGCCATGAGCGAGCGCAAGGCGTCCTGCGCTTGCAGATTGTCGGTGGCCACGACAATGGCATCGCCGCGTTTTGAGCTGACTGCAAGGTCCATTAGCGCGTTGACAATGGCGTTCGCAAGCAGCTTCCTCGTTCCCGTTCGGACCATTGCTGCGCCGTAGTCCACCAGAGCGCGTCGTTGCTGGTGGCTCAGCTCGATGTGGGCCGTCACCGCCAAGCTGTTGAGGCCGCTGTACTTCTGGTGTGCCAGGCGGCACATTCGGCTGGCGCAGGCACGGACCGCTTCCTGCCAAGTTCAGCAATGACAAGTTCAACTGTTAACACTGTGCCAGGTGGACACGCGAAGACGCGTTGCTTAGCTTACTGGCGTCAATCCTTGCAAGATTTCCGCGTCAATCAACAGATGCACTTTGCCTGCGAGCGTGGGAATCGGCTGTTCAGGGGTGTCAGGCCGTTCTTCAGAACTGTGGGAAGCGTCTCTCATTTCTTGGTCCATCTCAATTTTTCGATTTTAATCAGCTGAGGGAGACCATAGCGAAGACGTCAACTGCTGGTTTCTGGACAGAAGGTCAGCCAGTCACGATGTATTTTTTCTTCTGTTCGTCCTTTTATTCAATACCTGCGTTATTTTTCATTCAAGCGGTCTGAGGGAGATTAAGTTCTGTTTAGAATCATCTAGATGGTGGTAAGTACGCTCTGATATTATGATTCGTATTCTTTCTCGTTCGCCCATTTAATTTTCTCCAGCTGTCAAAGCACCGTCAAGAATACCCCGTTTTGCGTTGAACGATATCAGACCCATTTCGATGCAAAGTTTTACGGGGGTCATTGCTCTTCTGTTTTGTGGTTCTTGGCCGTTCCGATGAGTTTACTTTGTCAAGACATGGGATCTACACAGTAGTTGTACAATCACCCCCCTCGAAACTACCGACCGGACAGCAGCTACAATTCTACCGACGTTACGTATCCAACGCACTCGTCTATTGTCAGCACAATGGTATACGCATGTCCATGGGCAACCAAAACATCTGTTGGCAAAGTGAGAGACAAAACTTTCAGCAGCGATAATGGAGCCAAAAACAAAAAAGGTTGAATATAACGAAATATTTATTTGATAATTCATACTGCCCAAACATAAACCGAACAGGAAATCAGTTCAGACTGAGCCGAAACTGCAATTTATCCGACCGAATTGATCATGTATTTGAGTGCCAGTTTGGACGAAACGACCAAAACAAAACCCTGATGATCATTGGAGGCGCCGTGCACGTCGTCAGAGTTATAACACACACACCCCAGATCTTCCGCCACCGCCATTCCAATTCCTTTAAGAGCAGTAGAGCTAATAACGCCAAATTTTTGAGATTCAAATACTCGCATCATCATAAAACCTTGTGTTATGCGCCAAACAGGGGCGGCATGTGATGGCCGAATTGCCAAAGTAAGGCGCATTTCGAATTTCCGGTTGTCGCGATATTCCATGCATGCTGAATCAAAAGTTTAGAAAGAAAACAGTTCTGATCTGCAAACACGAACTTCAAACACGAACCTTGATTGCAGCCCAAGTTCCCGATAGGCCAGCACAAAAGGGGGTGGGAGAATGCCAGAGATGGAAACAGCATGCTTCTCAGAACACTCAGCTCAGTTTGTGTTGCCGCTTCAGTTTCGAGAATGCGCCAGGTCACCGGTCGCCAAATCATGGACAGAATCTCGCTTGATGTTTCTACTATAATATCTCTCGTCTCTTTGGTGGAGAAACCCGCTATGCAGTCCGGTCCAATTGGTCAATCCCAACCAAACACTGTATGTTCCCAATAGTTACACTTACTTTCCTTTCCATAACCATGAGTATCCATGAGTGACAGGAGTTTCAAACAGTAGGCCAGCAATTCCATAGGCCCAACATGAAGGATTCCACTGTTGCGGACCTGTGCAGTTTCGTTAATATTCTACAAGCACTTCCAGAGCATTTCGTAATTGTGTACATTGTGGCAGGCACGCAAAACAACTGATTCAACCATCCGGAACACAGCCCCCATATCGACATCGGACACTTTGGAAACAAAGAAAATGAATTTCAAAACTGAAATAGGCAGGAAAGCTTCTGGATGATCTCCCTGGAACGCCTGATACATGGATGTTTGTCTTTTTCGCGTCGAGGCAATTGATTCAAATGACTCGAAGGGGTCATTACTTCTGGTGAATGTAATCGTCGCTCCCTACCAAAGAGGATATTTAAGTTAAAGGATAAGGGAGGGCAGTATGTTGGGGCTCACAAGAGAACCAGTCAATGGCATGACAATTTTGACACAATTTCCCGCTTCATCGGATTCAATGTGGCTTGGAAATCTGAAGTCATCTGCCAGAGTACGAAAACAGTCTTCAATCGCTTCCATGAGAGACCGCCCATCTCTGATGTTGACCACATATCCAAGTGTGTTGTCCACAACACAAGCAAAGCCGCTGGGATCAGCCAAACATTCATCAAAAAAAAATCAGCGATAATATTCGGTGACTGGAATACTGACTTGGCAATGCCAGTGTTGTCTTCAACAGCCCAGGACGTCTCAGAGCGAAACCCAGTCAATATCGCAGGGCTGATGGCCGCATACCAGTTGCTAAACATTCCAAATTCTGAAACATCGACTCGCAGGTAATTTCCAAAGGCCCTGGAGTATAGCCGGTGGAAGAAGACGTCCATGTACTTGAGTAAGATAAAGAAGAAAAATAGAGGGGTTCGTACATTAGCAGCCCATCGCTGATTCCCATAATTAATTGATTTGGAGGACATGTGAAGAGATATCCCATGGGAGAAAGCGCGTTCTCTTCGCGAAGTAGGTGCAGCCTGAGAATCAATTTATCGTTTTGATTATTATTTGGTGTGGATGGACAAACGACCCAGATATGATGCTGGGCGGTGGGCAGTAGCTGATGGAGATTGCTGCGGACAAAGTTTTCCGCATACTTCCAGAGCTGCCAATGGAAACAAGATGAATCCGAGGAAGCCAGACAAATCACGCGACTAACCGTAGACTGGTGCCTTTGTTTTGTCAGTTGCGTCTTTGATGGTTTTGCAACAAATTCCAAGCCACCGTGGCCGATCAAGAGATGCACGCGCTTGAAAGCATCGATGGTATACTTGAACTGCACATTCATGGAAACAAGATGGTTGTAGAGGTTGAATGGGGCCATGTCTTCGGGAGCTGCCGCTGTTGCCATTGTGGGAATAATTTTCTGGGTTCCTGACACCGTGCTTGGATAATTTCTGCCAGATACCGAAGAACTAACATGATCAAGTTTCCACGTAACAAGCAGCGACAGACAAAATGCATCTGCTAATTGGCGCGACTCTGATGTTGCAACGCTTCTCGGCTGCAAGCACTTGTACTCTCCGTAGTGTCCTGGGAACCCTCCACTTCCAGGAAACACGCAGAGTTTCCGTCGAAGCGGCTGCTTGCAGATCTTACGTTTAACTTCAGCAGATACCATCGCGGACAATCATGAACGGCATATACCAATCCCTGTTATTGTTGGGACTTATCGCCGCAAAGACTGTAGGAGCTTGTGCAATCATACTGTACTTTTTTAAAACTTGCTTAATCAACCAGAAGATGTCACGCCTGTTAAACAAATGTAAGAGTTGATGGATTCTGCTGTGCTTGGAGTCAACAATATCATTTTGATCACGTTTGTTCAACATTTCACCAATACGTTTATTTTTGTGTTTATTTGAACTTGCATTCATGTCGCCAAATAAGGTGGTGCTATGATTGGACATGCAGGGGTGTTTGGAGTTGGCCGAAACTTGCCGTTCTGCGTGGAGGTAAACTACGTGGTTGGTTAAGATGCACCTGGGTCGCTCAGTAATTTGCCATGCAGCCACTCTCAAATCTTTTAGCAAATTGCAATGTATGGTCGGGCTATTTTGATTCCTTTGCTTGGGCAAGTTATTCAAACAGGTAGTAAAAAAAGGAAACCATCAACTTGAATGACAATACAGAAGGATGATTACATTTACTAACAATGCAAAATAGAACCTGGGAGCTCTCAAAACGCAATCCAGCAATTCTTGATATAATAACCATTCTAGGACACATTCTTTCTAGACAGAATCGTAGAAAAGTCTGGTTTAAAAATCATCATAAATGGACTAATTATTGCTGTGAATAAACTCAGGAAAATTGTTTATTAGAAAATTCTCTGACGTTTGCTGGCCGTTCACATTCCCGCCGTCCACGAGAAAATCGGTCGGCATTTCAAAACCTCCCGAAATGCCCCAAACACGGACGGAGGCAGTCCACTTCGTGTGGGATTGGGAGAATCTTCAAACACAGAGACAGGTAACATCCATCCCTCACAGTGCCCACACCATTGGATAGCAGCTTAAGTTATTCCGCATTTTCCCCCCAACTAGCCTATCTCAGCGTTCTCGGCAAAAGTGGTGGCCACAGTGCTTGCCGGCGGACCACCGGGAATCACGCGAGTGGTTGGCAGCATGACTGTGGCAGTGGGCGGCACGGCACAGCTGTCGGCAGCGCGACAGCGGCGGCTTCGCAAATCGCTGGCACAGCTGTCGGCCGCCGGCTGGCAGACATTCACGTCCCGTGTGACTGGCGCGGAGTCGGCGGACAGCTGCCTGGCGGGACGCAGCTTGCGGCACGTCCTGGAGCACGCGGCATCCCAGTGGCGGGGGGTCCTCGTGGTCATGTCCAACGACCACGGGTTCGGGGCGCTGGTTGCGCAGGCCTGGCGCGCTGGCATGGACACGGCCGTTGTGTATTCGGCGCCCAGCTACTCGCTGGCCACGTACCGGCTCTGGGCCCCCAACGTGCCGGACCCCGTGCTGGTCCGCGTAGCCCACCTGCTCGCGTGTCCGCCGAACGCGTTCGTGCGCTGCCACACGGACCGCGGGATGCCGCCGCCGCCCCCCGACACGATCGCGCGCTTGTTGCCGTCCAGCCAGTCGCGTCTCGTGCTGAGGACCAAGGACGAGGCCCGGGTGTTGCCGTGGGGGGTGCAGCGCTGGGAGGTGTTGCCCTCGTGTAGTGATTTTGCCGCTAGAGGTACGCCATTTTGATAACGTTGGCCATATAATAATTGACTAATTGACAATTTTTTTTTGTTACCAGGGGCCTGAGAACCATACGCTCTAATTAATAATACCTGTTTTTTGTGCATTTGACAATAATAGAAAATAATAGAGAATAATAATTTTTGAACGTTCAACCACGCCAAATTTCGTTCTTTTTCAACCAAAATGAACCTATTTTCAAAAAAAATACTAGCGCATCAGCCGAGCCTTGTTTAAAGCAAATAAACCGCAATATATGCTCCAATTTATAATACCTATTGCTTTAAATTGTATTTGAAATAATAGAAAATATTAATTTTAAAATTTGGTTATTTATTTATTGAGGAGAACTTTAACAAAAACCGACTTTGTCAGATTCTCCTGCCTGTCAACAAATACCTACTGCCAGTCGTCCGAACCGCGCCGCCGCTTCTCAGCCGCTATGTCATGAATATATTTGCCTGCGCTGCAGTCTCGGGCTCAGGTATGACTATAGTTTAGCTGCCAGAAATCTTGTTTCGTTCCTCCTGATCTTTGACCCAAGACATTACAGATATTTACAGCACCCACCGCCGATGCAGCTTCCGAACTAGAAATACAGCATAAAGTCACTGGTTGTTGGCTGGACGCCGTCTAAGCGTTTAATCCATCCCTCGAAAGCGCTACTCAGCCTGTTGAAACAAAACACGCGTCATCTGCACATCGCCGCTTTGAAAGCTTCCATTTATTTAAGCTTCCATTTATTTACGTTCTGAACATCTTTGAGTCCTCGGCCTGATTTTTGTATGTTTTTGTTTGTTGTTTGTCGGGCATAAACGCGACTAACGCCAAGAATTTTCACGTCATGCCAGGACTACCCAATCGTTAAAAGTCTTTACAAGTAGGTGCTACCCGATTGGAACTACTGGGACGAGCGGAACCACTGGAAACGATCGGGGCGGGTTCTGGATGTCTCTCTGCCATGCTGAATCTCTGTGGCTCAGATGTATTGCTTCTTGGCGATATTTCTCGAGCACCAGGGATTCACAGCAGTCGGGCATTCCATCCGCCCGTACGTTTCCTTCAGGCGCTACTTGACCGGAACTACTGGGACGAGCGGAACCACTGGAAACGATCGGGGCGGGTTCTGGATGTCTCTCTGCCATGCTGAATCTCTGTGGCTCAGATGTATTGCTTCTTGGCGATATTTCTCGAGCACCAGGGATTCACAGCAGTCGGGCATTCCATCCGCCCGTTCGTTTCCTTCAGGCGCTACTTGACCGGAACTACTGGGACGAGCGGAACCACTGGAAACGATCGGGGCGGGTTCTGGATGTCTCTCTGCCATGCTGAATCTCTGTGGCTCAGATGTATTGCTTCTTGGCGATATTTCTCGAGCACCAGGGATTCACAGCAGTCGGGCATTCCATCCGCCCGTTCGTTTCCTGCAGGCGCTACTTCACGGGAACTTCATCTCAATCTATCAAATTATGGTTCGTTTTCGACGCTTTTCGGACTCTCGGCGATGATGTTAACAAGGATTCTTTTTTTGCTATTGCTTTAGGGGCTCCATTCAAGTCGCTCCATTCAAGTCACATTCTCGGCGACTTGGTTCCGTTTTCTATGGGTTCTGCTATGGGCGTCAATATGCGTTCTTCTTGCAAATTGTGGTGAGTTCTCTTTTTGAGAGCCTCGTGATACTGAGAATTTGCCGCTCTCCTGCGGAACAAAGAATTCTCCACGTGAGGCGTCGCATTCTGGGGCTACTGGCGACCATATTCTCGGCGCGTTGCTTGCATTTGTCTTTTTTCTTCCAAGTTGGTGCCAAACTCAGAACAACAACCGCCCCAGCGTCGCGGCCAAAAGCATCAGCCGAGCCTTGTTTAAAGCAAATAAACCGCAATATATGCTCCAATTTATAATACCTATTGCTTTAAATTGTATTTGAAAATAATAGAAAATATTAATTTTAAAATTTGGTTATTTATTTATTGAGGAGAACTTTAACAAAAACCGACTTTGTCAGATTCTCCTGCCTGTCAACAAATACCTACTGCCAGTCGTCCGAACCGCGCCGCCGCTTCTCAGCCGCTATGTCATGAATATATTTGCCTGCGCTGCAGTCTCGGGCTCAGGTATGACTATAGTTTAGCTGCCAGAAATCTTGTTTCGTTCCTCCTGATCTTTGACCCAAGACATTACAGATATTTACAGCACCCACCGCCGATGCAGCTTCCGAACTAGAAATACAGCATAAAGTCACTGGTTGTTGGCTGGACGCCGTCTAAGCGTTTAATCCATCCCTCGAAAGCGCTACTCAGCCTGTTGAAACAAAACACGCGTCATCTGCACATCGCCGCTTTGAAAGCTTCCATTTATTTAAGCTTCCATTTATTTACGTTCTGAACATCTTTGAGTCCTCGGCCTGATTTTTGTATGTTTTTGTTTGTTGTTTGTCGGGCATAAACGCGACTAACGCCAAGAATTTTCACGTCATGCCAGGACTACCCAATCGTTAAAAGTCTTTACAAGTAGGTGCTACCCGATTGGAACTACTGGGACGAGCGGAACCACTGGAAACGATCGGGGCGGGTTCTGGATGTCTCTCTGCCATGCTGAATCTCTGTGGCTCAGATGTATTGCTTCTTGGCGATATTTCTCGAGCACCAGGGATTCACAGCAGTCGGGCATTCCATCCGCCCGTTCGTTTCCTGCTGGTGCTATTTTACAGGAACTTCACCTCAATCTATCAAATTACGGTTCGTTTTCGACGCTTTTCGGACTCTCGGCGATGATGTTAACAAGGATTCTTTTTTTGCTATTGCTTTAGGGGCTCCATTCAAGTCA
Organism: Obelidium mucronatum; assembly: GCA_025765595.1. Classification (NCBI taxonomy): domain Eukaryota; kingdom Fungi; phylum Chytridiomycota; class Chytridiomycetes; order Chytridiales; family Chytriomycetaceae; genus Obelidium; species Obelidium mucronatum. Next base: position 21,654 of record JAIVFH010000120.1, on the reverse strand, counting down.
CATTCTCGGCGTTGGTTCCGTTGTGAATATGCGTTTATTCTGCAAGTTGTGGGAACCCTGGAAATTTGGGACCAACTGGAATAAGAGAGTTCGAAAGAAACGGGGTTTAGATATCAGTACAACCTTTTGTAAAACAAATAAACCTCGAGTTAACTGCATTTTAAGTAAACTACTTTTTATTTGTACTTGGAAATTGCAAAAGCCAGAGTTAAACATCACCCAATGTGAACACTTCAAAGTCTACAACAGCCAAAATCCTATCGGTCATTGGGAAACTGATTTGAATATTGAACAGAATGCCATTTTGCTGTCGAGATGTGACGCGATCCAACGTTGCCTGCACCATGGCCAATCCGTCAGAAATCATTTGGGTGCTTGGATTCCCATTTGTCAGCAACAATTCAAACGCCATGCTTGCAAGCATCAACTTGAATTTTTGAATGAATTGACAGACATTGTTTGATGGTGGGGGATAGCCGTTAACAGCGGTACACTTGGTGGAGCGGTTGATTTCGAGAGCTGGAAGCGTGCAAACGAGATTAAAGATTGGCTGAAGGTTGGAAAAAAAAGGGGGGGAAACAGAGTCAAATAGGAAAGAAAGCTACCATACCGTATTGACACCTGGCAATATAGATGTTTGCGAGCCCCCCAATTTGTTCGTCGGCGTCATGTGGATCCTTTTGAGTGGCATAAAACGGGCAGATAAACGCGTGCAGAGTCATAACAGGCTGGTCGTCAAACTGCGTTTTTCACGATTTAGTCAGCCACCGCAATAGATAGAACAACAATACGTACAGGACGGTCCGTCAGCACATCCAGCATACTTGTGGCCATGGTCGAAAGCTCTTCCCACCCAAACATTGGAACTTTTGCGGATTCTGTTTTGATGGTTTTGAGAAAGCAGAGAAAGGCCAAGACAACTATACCATCGAGATGGACCATGCGGTATCCAGGAGCCTTCAAGAATTTTAAAGCACCGTCGGTAACAGAAAGCGTAGTAATGGGACGTCGTTGCGACATCTGAAAGACACACCATCAGAACTTCAAGAAAATAAAACAGTGGAAGACATGAGGATCCCACCATTTCGTCGACCACAAGTAGGATGACTTGATCCACAAGGTAATGCACTAAATCAATGTGCCCTCTCCAGTCTGCCCAAGATAGCGCCGCGTTAATCAAGATTGCTGCCTCATGTGCGACAGGATAGCGTGTCCAATACTCGAGAAATTCCGCCCTTTGGTGATCCCGAGAAATCAGATTTGACTCAAAGCAGCGATCAGAATTGCTGCTCAACGTGAAAGTCGTCAACTGCGAAATGCCATCAATACAATAAGAGAAGAATCGGACTTGTAATGACGCGTTGAGTACATACCACCAGAACTCCACAGTCCATCGCGTCAGCGACAGCGATATTATCAGATTGTGATGATAAATGGTTAACTTGCAACGTGGAATCCCTTTTGAATGCAGCGTCCACAAGTTCCTTCAAGGGGATTTCGTCCTGCTTTTTAACGGCAAAATGGAATGCCGAATCGATTCGGCTGGCCGTTCCTCTAAAAAGAAAAAGTCAAACATGGTTGATTGTATATTGACTGGTATCTTACCGATGTGCCGCAGAATTTCGAAGATATACCGTGTTGGGCGGAAAAATTGGAAAGAGTGATCTTTCCAGTCCAACCGTTGTCAAATATGGAACGGAAAGGTATTGTGCGAATTTCCTGAATGTGTCGTCGTCAGAGAATGTTCAAGGTACCCCATTCGAGAAGAACTCACTTCAGCAGTCCTTCGAACGGGGAGGTTACGGCGCTCATTGGATAAATTTCGTGACGTGTACATGGATCATCCATTCCTTTGGTGATGTGCATTTTCAGGGGTCTCAAGTGTATGTTTGCACATCGCCTCCAAGAACTCATTGGTTCTTTGATTCTCCGACGAATCTTAGGAAACAGACTGAGGCATCCTTACGATTCGTGGAGCGGCAGTGCCAGAAGGCGGTGATATGATGATTGATCGCGAATTCAAATGGTCAACTACCGCCTTGGTCAATCAGGTCATTTGCCCAATGGTCTGGCCTCCCGCTGCCAGTGGTGTCGATGACAAGTCGTCAGAGAATGACGTGGGCGAGGGTGGTGTGCAGGGCGAGACCTAGCACTGTAAACTTAGTTTGGGCATGATTGGTAAGACTGCTTCCCTTACCAAATGGACCGTTAAACATTCTACATCTTGAACATTGTACATTCTTTTTAAGTTACATAACTTGCAATAACAATGCATATGTTGTAGATTCAATCAAGTCCCAAATCTCGACTCAACGGGTTGTTGGTTCTCCACATGAAAGAAGAATACGTCAACGGGTCTCTGCTTTGATTCATGAACACTCTTTGGTAACGTATGATTATATGAAAAACCACCTTAACTGGTGAAAACAAGTTGGCTTTCTGTTACTTTAATATTTGGGAAAAGAAGATTATGCTCGAAACACGTTTCTTATGATAATTTCGGTATCCTGAGTGAGTGTAAATGCTCCAGACCCTGTGTTCTCGACCCTATTGCCAAAGTCCAAGAATCCTTGGGGACACTCGACTCCACGAAAACTTGAAATAATACAATAATCAATGTATTTTGAACATCATACACATCAGAGTACACACAATCCTCAAAAAAAACATGCAAGCACTGAATGGGAGGAAGCTCAAGCCCAGAAATCAATCAACTCTTGGATCGAATTGACACGCGTGAGATCGTCCGGGTGATTAAGCAGGCCCTACAGAGGTTTGGTTGGCAAGACGATAGTGTGATGTGTTTGGAGCTGACGCATTCTGTTCTTGACCCGGTCAAGGTCACTTTCATTGTGGTGGAGAAGGGACTCCGCCGTCGGGGCAACCGCGACAGGCACGGGCGAATGCCAGCCATGATCATCCACGATGGTGTCGGTGGGAGTCAAGCCGTAGAGATGTTCGAGCAAGTGCTTCACGGGAAACTCGACAGGGTTCAGTCCTTCGCTCTCGAGCAGTGCGCCGCTGACAACTTCTGCCCACTGGTAGCGATGGATGCACTCGGGCGCAAACCCGACCGATGCGTGTTGCGCCAGGTTCCAACAAAACCAACACCACGAAGCGCTGCTGCGCCATGAGCGAGCGCAAGGCGTCCTGCGCTTGCAGATTGTCGGTGGCCACGACAATGGCATCGCCGCGTTTTGAGCTGACTGCAAGGTCCATTAGCGCGTTGACAATGGCGTTCGCAAGCAGCTTCCTCGTTCCCGTTCGGACCATTGCTGCGCCGTAGTCCACCAGAGCGCGTCGTTGCTGGTGGCTCAGCTCGATGTGGGCCGTCACCGCCAAGCTGTTGAGGCCGCTGTACTTCTGGTGTGCCAGGCGGCACATTCGGCTGGCGCAGGCACGGACCGCTTCCTGCCAAGTTCAGCAATGACAAGTTCAACTGTTAACTGGGACACGCGAAGACGCGTTGCTTAGCTTACTGGCGTCAATCCTTGCAAGATTTCCGCGTCAATCAACAGATGCACTTTGCCTGCGAGCGTGGGAATCGGCTGTTCAGGGGTGTCAGGCCGTTCTTCAGAACTGTGGGAAGCGTCTCTCATTTCTTGGTCCATCTCAATTTTTCGATTTTAATCAGCTGAGGGAGACCATAGCGAAGACGTCAACTGCTGGTTTCTGGACAGAAGGTCAGCCAGTCACGATGTATTTTTTCTTCTGTTCGTCCTTTTATTCAATACCTGTGTTATTTTTCATTCAAGCGGTCTGAGGGAGATTCAGTTGTGTTTAGAATCATCTAGATGGTGGTAAGTACGCTCTGATATTATGATTCGTATTCTTTCTTGTTCACCCATTTAATTTTCTCCAGCTGAATACCCCGTTTTGCGTTTAACAATATCAGACCCATTTCGATGCAAAGTTTTACGGGGGTCATTGCTCTTTCTGTTTTTGTGGTTCTTGGCCGTTCCGATGAGTTTACTTTGTATCAAGACATGGGACCTACATAGTAGTTGTACAATCACCCCCTCGAAACTACCGACCGGCAGAAGCTACAATTCTACCGACGTGACGTATCCAACGCACTCGTCTATTGTCAGCACAAATGGTATACGCATTTCCATGGGCAACCAAAACATCTGTTGGCAAAGTGAGAGACAAAACTTTCAGCAGCGATAATGGAGCCAAAAACAAAAAAGGTTGAATATAACGAATATTTATTTGATAATTCATACTGCCCAAACATAAACCGAACAGGAAACCAGTTCAGACTGAACCGAAACTGCAATTTATCCGACCGAATTGATCATGTATTTGAGTGCCAGTTTGGACGAAACGACCAAAACAAAACCCTGATGATCATTGGAGCCGCCATGCACGTCGTCAGAGTTATAACACACACACCCCAGATCTTCCGCCACCGCCATTCCAATTCCTTTAAGAGCAGTAGAGCTAATTTCGCCAAATTTTCGAGATTCAAATACTCGCATCATCATAAACCCTTGTGTTATGCGCCAAACAGGGGCGGCATGTGCTGGCCGAATTGCCAAAGTAAGGCGCATTTCGAATTTCCGGTTGTCGCGATATTCCATGCATGCTGAATCAAAAGTTTAGAAAGAAAACAGTTCTGATCTGCAAACACGAACTTTAAACACGAACCTTGATTGCAGCCCAAGTTCCCGATAGGCCAGCACAAAAGGGGGTGGGAGAATGCCAGAGATGGAAACAGCATGCTTCTCAGAACACTCAGCTCAGTTTGTGTTGCCGCTTCAGTTTCGAGAATGCGCCAGGTCACCGGTCGCCAAATCATGGACAGAATCTCGCTTGATGTTTCTACTATAATATCTCTCGTCTCTTTGGTGGAGAAACCCGCTATGGAGTCCGGTCCAATTGGTCAATCCCAACCAAACACTGTATGTTCCCAATAGTTACACTTACTTTCCTTTCCATAACCATGAGTATCCATGAGTGACAGGAGTTTCAAACAGTAGGCCAGCAATTCCATAGGCCCAACATGAAGGATTCCACTGTTGCGGACCTGTGCAGTTTCGTTAATATTCTACAAGCACTTCCAGAGCATTTCGTAATTGTGTACATTGTGGCAGGCACGCAAAACAACTGATTCAACCATCCGGAACACAGCCCCCATATCGACATCGGAAACTTTGGAAACAAAGAAAATGAATTTCAAAACTGAAATAGGCAGGAAAGCTTGTGGATGATCTCCCTGGAACGCCTGATACATGGATGTTTGTCTTTCTCGCGTCGAGGCAATTGATTCAAATGATTCGAAGGGGTCATTACTTCTGGTAAATGTAATCGTTGCTCCCTACCAACAAGGATATTTAAGTTAAAGGATAAAGGGTTGGGACTCACAAGAGAACCAGTCAATGGCATGACAATTTTGACACAATTTCCCGCTTCATCGGATTCAATGTGGCTTGGAAATCTGAAGTCATCTGCCAGAGTACGAAAACAGTCTTCAATCGCTTCCATGAGAGACCCCCCATCTCTGATGTTGACCACATATCCAAGTGTGTTGTCCACAACACAAGCAAAGCCGCTGGAATCAGCCAAACATTCATCAAAAAAAAATCAGCGATAATATTCGGTGACTGGAATACTGACTTGGCAATGCCGGTGTTGTCTTCAACAGCCCAGGACGTCTCAGAGCGAAGCCCAGTCAATATCGCAGGGCTGATGGCCGCATACCAGTTGCGAAACATTCCAAATTCTGAAACATCGACTCGCAGGTAATTTCCAAAGGCCCTGGAGTATAGCCGGTGGAAAAAGACGTCCATGTACTTGAGTAAGATAAAGAGGAAAAATAGAGGGGTTCGTACATTAGCAGCCCATCGCTGATTCCCATAATTAATTGATTTGGAGGACATGTGAAGAGATATCCCATGGGAGAAAGCGCGTTCTCTTCGCGAAGCAGGTTCAGCCTGAGAACCAATTTATCGTCTTGATTATTATTTGGTGTGGATGGACAAACGACCCAGATATGATGCTGGGCGGTGGGCAGTAGCTGATGGAGATTGCTGCGGACCCAGTTTTCCGCATACTTCCAGAGCTGCCAATGGAAACAAGATGAATCCGAGGAAGCCAGACAAATCACGCGACTAACCGTAGACTGGTGCCTTTGTTTTGTCAGTTGCGTCTTTGATGGTTTTGCAACAAATTCCAAGCCACCGTGGCCGATCAAGAGATGCACGCGCTTGAAAGCATCGATGGTATACTTGAACTGCACATTCATGGAAACAAGATGGTTGTAGAGGTTGAATGGGGCTATGTCTTCGGGAGCTGCCGCTGTTGCCATTGTGGGAATAATTTTCTGGGTTCCTGACACCGGTGCTTGGATAATTTCTGCCAGATCGAAGAACTAACATGATCAAGTTTCCACGTAACAAGCAGCGACAGAAAAAATGCATCTGTTAATTGGCACGATTCTGTTGTTGCAACGCTTCTCGGCTGCAAGCACTTGTACTCTCCGTAGTCCGTACTAGTGTCCTGGGAACCCCTCCACTTCCAGGAAACACGTTGTTCAACATTTCACCAATGCATTGATTCTTGTGTTTGTTTGAACTTTCATTCATGTGGCCAAATAAGGTGGTGCTATGATTGGACATGCAGGGGAGTTTGGAGTTGGCCGAAACTTGCCTTTCAGCGTGGTGGAGGTAAATTACGTGGTTGGTAAAGATTCACCTGGGTCGCTCAGTAATTTGCCATGCAGCCACTCTCAAATCTTTTAGCACAGTGCAATGTATGGTCGGGCTATTTGGATTCCTTTGCTTGGGCAAGTTATTCAAACAGATAGTAAAAAACGGAAACCATCAACTTGAATGACAATAAAGAAGGAACATTATAAACAATCCATCAGAAAAAAATAGAAACTGGGAGCTCTCAAAACGCAGTCCAGCAATTATATATATATTAACTCTTCTAGACAGAATCGTAGAAAAGTCTGGTTTAAAAATCATCATAAATGGACTAATTATTGCTGTGAATAAACTCAGGAAAATTGTTTATTGGAAAATTCCTGAAAATTCTCTGACGTTTGACTGGCCGTTCACATTCCCGCCGTCCACGAGAAAATCGGTCGGCATTTCAAAACCTCCCGAAATGCCCCAAACACGGACGGAGGCAGTCCACTTCGTGTGGGATTGGGAGAATCTTCAAACACAGAGACAGGTAACATCCATCCCCCACAGTGCCTTGGATAGCAGCTTAAGTTATTCCGCATTTTCCCCCCAACTAGCCTATCTCAGCGTTCTCGGCAAAAGTGGTGGCCACAGTGCTTGCCGGCGGACCACCGGGAATCACGCGAGTGGTTGGCAGCATGACTGTGGCCGTGGGCGGCACGGCACAGCTGTCGGCAGCGCGGCATCGGCGGCTTCGGAAGTCGCTGGCGCAGCTGTCGGCCGCCGGCTGGCAGACATTCACGTCCCGTGTGACTGGCGCGGAGTCGGCGGACAGCTGCCTGGCGGGACGCAGCTTGCGGCACGTCCTGGAGCACGCGGCATCCCAGTGGCGGGGGGTCCTCGTGGTCATGTCCAACGACCACGGGTTCGGGGCGCTGGTTGCGCAGGCCTGGCGCGCTGGCATGGACACGGCCGTTGTGTATTCGGCGCCCAGCTACTCGCTGGCCACGTACCGGCTCTGGGCCCCCAACGTGCCGGACCCCGTGCTGGTCCGCGTAGCCCACCTGCTCGCGTGTCCGCCGAACGCGTTCGTGCGCTGCCACACGGACCGCGGGATGCCGCCGCCGCCCCCCGACACGATCGCGCGCTTGTTGCCGTCCAGCCAGTCGCGTCTCGTGCTGAGGACCAAGGACGAGGCCCGGGTGTTGCCGTGGGGGGTGCAGCGCTGGGAGGTGTTGCCCTCGTGTAGTGATTTTGCCGCTAGAGGTACGCCATTTTGATAACGTTGGCCATATAATAATTGACTAATTGACAATTTTTTATGTTACCAGGGGCCTGAGAACCATACGCTCTAATTAATAATACCTGTTTTTTGTGCATTTGACAATAATAGAAAATAATAGAGAATAATAATTTTTGAACGTTCAACCACGCCAAATTTCGTTCTTTTTCAACCAAAATGAACCTATTTTCAAAAAAAATACTAGCGCATCAGCCGAGCCTTGTTTAAAGCAAATAAACCACTCTCGGCGATGATGTTAACAAGGATTCTTTTTTTGCTATTGCTTTAGGGGCTCCATTCAAGTCGCTCCATTCAAGTCACATTCTCGGCGACTTGGTTCCGTTTTCCAGGGGTTCTGCTATTGGCGTCAATATGCGTTCTTCTTGCAAATTGTGGTGAGTTATCTTTTTGAGAGCCTCGTGATACTGAGAATTTGCCGCTCTCCTGCAGAGCAAAGAATTCTCCACGTGAGCCGTCGCATTCTGGGGCTACTGGCGACCATATTCTCGGCGCGTTGCTTGCATTTGTCTTTTTTCTTCCAAGTTGGTGCCAAACTCAGAACAACAACCGCCCCAGCGTCGCGGCCAAAAGCATCAGCCGAGCCTTGTTTAAAGCAAATAAACCGCAATATATGCTCCAATTTATAATACCTATTGCTTTAAATTGTATTTGAAAATAATAGAAAATATTAATTTTTAATTTGGTTATTTATTTATTGATGAAGAACTTCAACAAAAACCGACTTTGTCAGATTCTCCTGCCTGTCAACAAATACCTACTGCCGGTCGTCCGAACCGCGCCGCCGCTTCTCAGCCGCTATGTCATGAATATATTTGCCTACGCTGCAGTCTCGGACTCTGGTATGACTATAGTTTAGCTGCCAGAAATCTTGTTTCGTTCCTCCTGATCTTTGAACCAAGATATTACAGATATTTACAGCACTCACCGCGGATGCAGCTTTCGACCTAGAAATACAGCATAAAGTCCCTGGTTGCTGGCTGGACGCCGTCTAAGCGTTTAATTCTGTTGAAACAAAACACGCGTCATCTGCACATCGCCGCTTTGAAAGCTTCCATTTATTTTACGTTCTGAACATCTTTGAGTCCTCGGCCTGATTTTTGTATGTTTTTGTTTGTTGTTTGTCGGGCATAAACGCGACTAACGCCAAGAATTTTCACGTCATGCCAGGACTACCCAATCGTTAAAAGTCTTTACAAGTAGGTGCTACCCGATTGGAACTACTGGGACGAGCGGAATCACTGGAAACGATCGGGGCGGGTTCTGGATGTCTCTCTGCCATGCTGAATCTCTGTGGCTCAGATTTATTGCTTCTTGGCGATATTTCTCGAGCACCAGGGATTCACAGCAGTCGGGCATTCCATCCGCCCGTTCGTTTCCTGCAGGCGCTACCTGACCAGAACTACTGGGACGAGCGCAACCACTGGAAACGATCGGGGCGGGTTCTGGATGTCTCTCTGCCATGCTGAATCTCTGTGGCTCAGATTTATTGCTCCTTGGCGATATTTCTCGAGCACCAGGGATTCACAGCAGTCGGGCATTCCATCCGCCCGTTCGTTTCCTGCAGGCGCTACCTGACCAGAACTACTGGGACGAGCGCAACCACTGGAAACGATCGGGGCGGGTTCTGGATGTCTCTCTGCCATGCTGAATCTCTGTGGCTCAGATTTATTGCTCCTTGGCGATATTTCTCGAGCACCAGGGATTCACAGCAGTCGGGCATTCCATCCGCCCGTTCGTTTCCTGCAGGCGCTACCTGACCAGAACTACTGGGACGAGCGCAACCACTGGAAACGATCGGGGCGGGTTCTGGATGTCTCTCTGCCATGCTGAATCTCTGTGGCTCAGATTTATTGCTCCTTGGCGATATTTCTCGAGCACCAGGGATTCACAGCAGTCGGGCATTCCATCCGCCCGTTCGTTTCCTGCAGGCGCTACCTGACCAGAACTACTGGGACGAGCGCAACCACTGGAAACGATCGGGGCGGGTTCTGGATGTCTCTCTGCCATGCTGAATCTCTGTGGCTCAGATTTATTGCTCCTTGGCGATATTTCTCGAGCACCAGGGATTCACAGCAGTCGGGCATTCCATCCGCCCGTTCGTTTCCTGCAGGCGCTACCTGACCAGAACTACTGGGACGAGCGCAACCACTGGAAACGATCGGGGCGGGTTCTGGATGTCTCTCTGCCATGCTGAATCTCTGTGGCTCAGATTTATTGCTCCTTGGCGATATTTCTCGAGCACCAGGGATTCACAGCAGTCGGGCATTCCATCCGCCCGTTCGTTTCCTGCAGGCGCTACCTGACCAGAACTACTGGGACGAGCGCAACCATTGGAAACGATCGGGGCGGGTTCTGGATGTCTCTCTGCCATGCTGAATCTCTGTGGCTCAGATGTATTGCTTCTTGGCGATATTTCTCGAGCACCAGGGATTCACAGCAGTCGGGCATTCCATCCGCCCGTTCGTTTCCTGCAGGCGCTACCTGACCAGAACTACTGGGACGAGCGCAACCATTGGAAACGATCGGGGCGGGTTCTGGATGTCTCTCTGCCATGCTGAATCTCTGTGGCTCAGATGTATTGCTTCTTGGCGATATTTTTCGAGCACCAGGGATTCACAGCAGTCGGGCATTCCATCCGCCCGTTCGTTTCCTGCAGGCGCTACCTGACCAGAACTACTGGGACGAGCGCAACCACTGGAAACGATTGGGGCGGGTTCTGGATGTCTCTCTGCCATGCTGAATCTCTGTGGCTCAGATGTATTGCTTCTTGGCGATATTTTTCGAGCACCAGGGATTCACAGCAGTCGGGCATTCCATCCGCCCGTTCGTTTCCTGCAGGCGCTACCTGACCAGAACTACTGGGACGAGCGCAACCATTGGAAACAATCGGGGCGGGTTCTGGATGTCTCTCTGCCATGCTGAATCTCTGTGGCTCAGATGTATTGCTTCTTGGCGATATTTTTCGAGCACCAGGGATTCACAGCAGTCGGGCATTCCATCCGCCCGCTCGTTTCCTTCAGGCGCTACTTGACCAGAACTACTGGGACGAACGGAACCACTGGAAACGATCGGGGCGGGTTCTGGATGTCTCTCTGCCATGCTGAATCTCTGTGGCTCAGATGTATTGCTTCTTGGCGATATTTTTCGAGCACCAGGGATTCACAGCAGTCGGGCATTCCATCCGCCCGCTCGTTTCCCAGGAAAGCAAGGTGCGGGTTCTGGGCGTCTTGTGGTTTGGACCCCGGGTGGTCTGGAGTGTTGTCTGGAGCTTTCCAGGCGACATATCCAGCTCACTGGGGCTCCGAGCAATGGGGCGTTCCATTCGCCATCCAAAGCAGTTTTCGATGCGGCTGTGGTGGGGCTACTAGCGACCACATTCTCGGCGCTTTGCTTGCATTTGTCTCTTTTCTTCCAAGTTGGTGCCAAACTCAGAACAACCACCGCCCCAGCGTCGCGGCCAAAATTCTGCTATTGGCGTCAATATGCGTTCTTCTTGCAAATTGTGGTGAGTTCTCTTTTTGAGAGCCTCGTGATACTGAGAATTTGCCGCTCTCCTGCAGAACAAAGAATTCTCCACATGAGGCGCCGCATTCTGGGGCTACTGGCGACCATATTCTCGGCGCGTTGCTTGCATTTGTCTTTTTTCTTCCAAGTTGGTGCCAAACTCAGAACAACCACCGCCCCAGCGTCGCGGCCAAAAGCATCAGCCGAGCCTTGTTTAAAGCAGATAAACCGCAATATATGCTCCAATTTATAATACCTATTGCTTTAAATTGTATTTGAAAATAATAGAAAATATTAATTTTTAAATTTGGTATTTATTTATTGAGAAGAACTTTAACAAAAACCGACTTTGTCAGATTCTCCTGCCTGTCAACAAATACCTACTGCCAGTCGTCCGAACCGCGCCGCCGCTTCTCAGCCGCTATGTCATGAATATATTTGCCTACGCTGCAGTCTCGGGCTCAGGTATGACTAAAGTTTAGCTGCCAGAAATATTGTTTCGTTCCTCCTGATCTTTGACCCAAGATATTACAGATATTTACAGCACCCACCGCCGATGCAGCTTTCGAACTAGAAATACAGCATAAAGTCACTGGTTGTTGGCTGGACGGCATCTAAGCGTTTAATGCGCCCCTCGAAGCCGCTACTCAGCCTGTTGAAGCAAAACACGCATCATCTGCACCTCGCCGCTTTGAAAGCTTCCATTTATTTACGTTCTGAACATCTTTGAGTCCTCGGCCTGATTTTTGTATGTTTTTGTTTGTTGTTTGTCGGGCATAAACGCGACTAACGCCAAGAATTTTCACGTCATGCCAGGACTACCCAATCGTTAAAAGTCTTTACAAGTAGGTGCTACCCGATTGGAACTACTGGGACGAGCGGAACCACTGGAAACGATCGGGGGAAACGATCGGGGCGGGTTCTGGATGTCTCTCTGCCATGCTGAATCTCTGTGGCTCAGATGTATTGCTTCTTGGCGATATTTCTCGAGCACCAGGGATTCACAGCAGTCGGGCATTCCATCCGCCCGTTCGTTTCCTGCAGGCGCTACTTCACGGGAACTACTGGGACGAGCGGAACCACTGGAAACGATCGGGGGAAACGATCGGAGCGGGTTCTGGATGTCTCTCTGCCATGCTGAATCTCTGTGGCTCAGATGTATTGCTTCTTGGCGATATTTTTGAGCACCAGGGATTCACAGCAGTCGGGCATTCCATCCGCCCGTTCGTTTCCTGCAGGCGCTACTTCACGGGAACTACTGGGACGAACGGAAGCACTGGAAACGATCGGAGCGGGTTCTGGATGTCTCTCTGCCATGCTGAATCTCTGTGGCTCAGATGTATTGCTTCTTGGCGATATTTTTCGAGCACCAGGGATTCACAGCAGTCGGGCCTTCCATCCGCCCGTTCGTTTCCTGCTGGTGCTATTTTACGGGAACTTCACCTCAATCTATCAAATTATGGTTCGTTTTCGACGCTTTTCGGACTCTCGGCGATAATGTTAACAAGGATTCTTTTTTGCTATTGCTTTAGGGGCTCCATTCAAGTCGCTCCATTCAAGTCACATTCTCGGCGACTTGGTTCCGTTTTCTATGGGTTCTGCTATTGGCGTCAATATGCGTTCTTCTTGCAAATTGTGGTGAGTTCTCTTTTTGAGAGCCTCGTGATACTGAGAATTTGCCGCTCTCCTGCAGAACAAAGAATTCTCCACATGAGGCGCCGCATTCTGGGGCTACTGGCGACCATATTCTCGGAGCGTTGCTTGCATTTGTCTTTTTTCTTCCAAGTTGGTGCCAAACTCAGAACAACCACCGCCCCAGCGTCGCGGCCAAAAGCATCAGCCGAGCCTTGTTTAAAGCAGATAAACCGCAATATATGCTCCAATTTATAATACCTATTGCTTTAAATTGTATTTGAAAATAATAGAAAATATTAATTTTTAAATTTGGTATTTATTTATTGATGAAGAACTTCAACAAAAACCGACTTTGTCAGATTCTCCTGCCTGTCAACAAATACCTACTGCCAGTCGTCCGAACCGCGCCGCCGCTTCTCAGCCGCTATGTCATGAATATATTTGCCTACGCTGCAGTCTCGGGCTCAGGTATGACTAAAGTTTAGCTGCCAGAAATATTGTTTCGTTCCTCCTGATCTTTGACCCAAGATATTACAGATATTTACAGCACCCACCGCCGATGCAGCTTTCGAACTAGAAATACAGCATAAAGTCACTGGTTGTTGGCTGGACGGCATCTAAGCGTTTAATGCGCCCCTCGAAGCCGCTACTCAGCCTGTTGAAGCAAAACACGCATCATCTGCACCTCGCCGCTTTGAAAGCTTCCATTTATTTACGTTCTGAACATCTTTGAGTCCTCGGCCTGATTTTTGTATGTTTTTGTTTGTTGTTTGTCGGGCATAAACGCGACTAACGCCAAGAATTTTCACGTCATGCCAGGACTACCCAATCGTTAAAAGTCTTTACAAGTAGGTGCTACCCGATTGGAACTACTGGGACGAGCGGAACCACTGGAAACGATCGCGGGAAACGATCGGGGCGGGTTCTGGATGTCTCTCTGCCATGCTGAATCTCTGTGGCTCAGATGTATTGCTTCTTGGCGATATTTTTTGAGCACCAGGGATTCACAGCAGTCGGGCATTCCATCCGCCCGTTCGTTTCCTGCTGGTGCTATTTTACGGGAACTTCACCTCAATCTATCAAATTATGGTTCGTTTTCGACGCTTTTCGGACTCTCGGCGATAATGTTAACAAGGATTCTTTTTTGCTATTGCTTTAGGGGCTCCATTCAAGTCGCTCCATTCAAGTCACATTCTCGGCGACTTGGTTCCGTTTTCTATGGGTTCTGCTATTGGCGTCAATATGCGTTCTTCTTGCAAATTGTGGTGAGTTCTCTTTTTGAGAGCCTCGTGATACTGAGAATTTGCCGCTCTCCTGCAGAACAAAGAATTCTCCACATGAGGCGCCGCATTCTGGGGCTACTGGCGACCATATTCTCGGAGCGTTGCTTGCATTTGTCTTTTTTCTTCCAAGTTGGTGCCAAACTCAGAACAACCACCGCCCCAGCGTCGCGGCCAAAAGCATCAGCCGAGCCTTGTTTAAAGCAGATAAACCGCAATATATGCTCCAATTTATAATACCTATTGCTTTAAATTGTATTTGAAAATAATAGAAAATATTAATTTTTAAATTTGGTATTTATTTATTGATGAAGAACTTCAACAAAAACCGACTTTGTCAGATTCTCCTGCCTGTCAACAAATACCTACTGCCAGTCGTCCGAACCGCGCCGCCGCTTCTCAGCCGCTATGTCATGAATATATTTGCCTACGCTGCAGTCTCGGGCTCAGGTATGACTAAAGTTTAGCTGCCAGAAATATTGTTTCGTTCCTCCTGATCTTTGACCCAAGATATTACAGATATTTACAGCACCCACCGCCGATGCAGCTTTCGAACTAGAAATACAGCATAAAGTCACTGGTTGTTGGCTGGACGGCATCTAAGCGTTTAATGCGCCCCTCGAAGCCGCTACTCAGCCTGTTGAAGCAAAACACGCATCATCTGCACCTCGCCGCTTTGAAAGCTTCCATTTATTTACGTTCTGAACATCTTTGAGTCCTCGGCCTGATTTTTGTATGTTTTTGTTTGTTGTTTGTCGGGCATAAACGCGACTAACGCCAAGAATTTTCACGTCATGCCAGGACTACCCAATCGTTAAAAGTCTTTACAAGTAGGTGCTACCCGATTAGAACTACTGGGACGAGCGGAACCACTGGAAACGATCGGGGGAAACGATCGGGGCGGGTTCTGGATGTCTCTCTGCCATGCTGAATCTCTGTGGCTCAGATGTATTGCTTCTTGGCGATATTTCTCGAGCACCAGGGATTCACAGCAGTCGGGCATTCCATCCGCCCGTTCGTTTCCTGCAGGCGCTACTTCACGGGAACTACTGGGACGAGCGGAACCACTGGAAACGATCGGGGCGGGTTCTGGATGTCTCTCTGCCACGCTGAATCTCTGTGGCTCAGATGTATTGCTTCTTGGCGATATTTTTGAGCACCAGGGATTCACAGCAGTCGGGCATTCCATCCGCCCGTTCGTTTCCTGCAGGCGCTACTTCACGGGAACTACTGGGACGAACGGAAGCACTGGAAACGATCGGAGCGGGTTCTGGATGTCTCTCTGCCATGCTGAATCTCTGTGGCTCAGATGTATTGCTTCTTGGCGATATTTTTTGAGCACCAGGGATTCACAGCAGTCGGGCATTCCATCCGCCCGTTCGTTTCCTGCTGGTGCTATTTTACGGGAACTTCACCTCAATCTATCAAATTATGGTTCGTTTTCGACGCTTTTCGGACTCTCGGCGATAATGTTAACAAGGATTCTTTTTTGCTATTGCTTTAGGGGCTCCATTCAAGTCGCTCCATTCAAGTCACATTCTCGGCGACTTGGTTCCGTTTTCTATGGGTTCTGCTATTGGCGTCAATATGCGTTCTTCTTGCAAATTGTGGTGAGTTCTCTTTTTGAGAGCCTCGTGATACTGAGAATTTGCCGCTCTCCTGCAGAACAAAGAATTCTCCACATGAGGCGCCGCATTCTGGGGCTACTGGCGACCATATTCTCGGAGCGTTGCTTGCATTTGTCTTTTTTCTTCCAAGTTGGTGCCAAACTCAGAACAACCACCGCCCCAGCGTCGCGGCCAAAAGCATCAGCCGAGCCTTGTTTAAAGCAGATAAACCGCAATATATGCTCCAATTTATAATACCTATTGCTTTAAATTGTATTTGAAAATAATAGAAAATATTAATTTTTAAATTTGGTATTTATTTATTGATGAAGAACTTCAACAAAAACCGACTTTGTCAGATTCTCCTGCCTGTCAACAAATACCTACTGCCAGTCGTCCGAACCGCGCCGCCGCTTCTCAGCCGCTATGTCATGAATATATTTGCCTACGCTGCAGTCTCGGGCTCAGGTATGACTAAAGTTTAGCTGCCAGAAATCTTGTTTCGTTCCTCCTGATCTTTGACCCAAGATATTACAGATATTTACAGCACCCACCGCCGATGCAGCTTTCGAACTAGAAATACAGCATAAAGTCACTGGTTGTTGGCTGGACGGCATCTAAGCGTTTAATGCGCCCCTCGAAGCCGCTACTCAGCCTGTTGAAGCAAAACACGCATCATCTGCACCTCGCCGCTTTGAAAGCTTCCATTTATTTACGTTCTGAACATCTTTGAGTCCTCGGCCTGATTTTTGTATGTTTTTGTTTGTTGTTTGTCGGGCATAAACGCGACTAACGCCAAGAATTTTCACGTCATGCCAGGACTACCCAATCGTTAAAAGTCTTTACAAGTAGGTGCTACCCGATTGGAACTACTGGGACGAGCGGAACCACTGGAAACGATCGGGGGAAACGATCGGGGCGGGTTCTGGATGTCTCTCTGCCATGCTGAATCTCTGTGGCTCAGATGTATTGCTTCTTGGCGATATTTCTCGAGCACCAGGGATTCACAGCAGTCGGGCATTCCATCCGCCCGCTCGTTTCCTTCAGGTGCTATTTTGCGCGAACTTCACCTCAATGTATCAAATTATGGTTCGTTTTCGACGCTTTTCGGACTCTCGGAGATGATGTTAACAAGGATTCATTTTTTGCTATGGCTTTAGGGACTCCATTCAAGTCACATTCTCGGTGACTTGGTTAATTTGTGAATATGCGTTTTTTCTGCAAGTTGTGGGAACCCTGGAAATTCTGGACCGAGTGGAACAAGAGAGTACGAAAGAAACACGGTTTAGATATCAGCTCAACCTTGTGTAAAACAAATAAACCTCAAGTTAACTGCATTATAAATAAACTACTTTTTATTTGTACTGGGAAATTGCAAAAGCCAGAGTTAAACATCACCCAATTCAAAGTCTACAACAGCCAAAATCCTATCAGTCATTGGGAAACTGATTTGAATATTGAACAGAATGCCATTTTGCTGTCGAGATGTGACGCGATCCAACGTTGCCTGCACCATGGCCAATCCGTCAGAAATCATTTGGGTGCTTGGATTCCCATTTGTCAGCAACAATTCAAACGCCATGCTTGCAAGCATCAACTTGAATTTTTGAATGAATTGACAGACATTGTTTGATGGTGGGGGATAGCCGTTAACAGCGGTACACTTGGTGGAGCGGTTGATTTCGAGAGCTGGAAGCGTGCAAACGAGATTAAAGATTGGCTGAAGGTTGGAAAAAAAAAGGGGGGGAAACAGTCAAATAGGAAAGAAAGCTACCATACCGTATTGACACCTGGCAATATAGATGCTTGCGAAACCCCCAATTTGTTTGTCGGCGTCATGTGGATCATTTTGAGTGGCATAAAACGGGCAGATAAACGCGTGCAGAGTCATAACAGGCTGGTCGTCAAACTGCGTTTTTCACGATTTAGTCAGCCACCGCAATAGATAGAACAACAATACGTACAGGACGGTCCGTCAGCACATCCAGCATACTTGTGGCCATGGTCGAAAGCTCTTCCCACCCAAACATTGGAAGTTTTGCGGATTCTGTTTTGATGGTTTTGAGAAAGCAGAGAAAGGCCAAGACAACTATACCATCGAGATGGACCATGTGGTATCCAGGAGCCTTCAAGAATTTTAAAGCACCGTCGGTAACAGAAAGCGTAGTAATGGGACGTCGTTGCGACATCTGAAAGACACACCATCAGAACTTCAAGAAAAAAAAACAGTGGAAGACATGAGGATCCCACCATTTCGTCGACCACAAGTAGGATGACTTGATCCACAATGTAATGCACTAAATCAATGTGCCCTCTCCAGTCTGCCCAAGATAGCGCCGCGTTAATCAAGATTGCTGCCTCATGTGCGACAGGATAGCGTGTCCAATACTCGAGAAATTCCGCCTTTTGGTGATCCCGAGAAATCAGTTTTGACTCAAAGCAGCGATCAGAATTGCTGCTCAACGAGAAAGTCGTCAACTGCGAAATGCCATCAATACAATAAGAGAAGAATCGGACTTGTAATGACGCGTTGAGTACATACCACCAGAACCCCACAGTCCATCGCATCAGCGACAGCGATATTATCAGATTGTGATGATAAATGGTTAACTTGCAACGTGGAATCTCTTTTGAATGCAGCCTCCACAAGTTCCTTCAAGGGGATTTCGTCCTGCTTTTTAACGGCAAAATGGAATGCCGAATCGATTCGGCTGGCCGTTCCTCTAAAAAGAAAAGGTCAAACATGGTTGATTGTATATTGACTGGTATCTTACCGATGTGCCGCAGAGTTTCGAAGATATACCGTGTTGGGCGGAAAAATTGGAAAGAGTGATCTTTCCAGTCCAACCGTTGTCAAATATGGAACGGAAAGGTATTGTGCGAATTTCCTGAATATGTCGTTAGAGAATGTTCAAGGTACCCCATTCGAGAAGAACTCACTTCAGCAGTCCTTCGAACGGGGAGGTTACGGCACTCATTGGATAAATTTCGTGACGTGTCCATGGATCATCCGTTCCTTTGGTGATGTGCATTTTCAGGGGTCTCAAGTGTATGTTTGCACATCGCCTCCAAGAACTCATTGGTTCTTTGATTCTCCGACGAATCCTAGGAAACAGACTGAGGCATCCTTACGATTCGTGGAGCGGCAGTGCCAGAAGGCGGTGATATGATGATTGATCTCGAATTCAAATGGTCGGATCAACAACTACCGCCTTGGTGAATCAGGTTATTTGCCCAATGGTCTGGCCTCCCGCTGCCAGTGGTGTCGATGACAAGTCGTCAGAGAATGACGTGGGCGAGGGTGGTGTGCAGCACTGTAGAGTTTGGGCATGATTGGTAAGACTGCTTCCCTTACCAAATGGACCGTTAAACATTCTACATCTTGAACATTGTACATTCTTTTTAAGTTACATAACTTGCAATAGCAATGCATATGTTGTAGATTCAATCAAGTCCCAAATCTCGACTCAACGGGTTGTTGGTTCTCCACGTGAAAGAAGAATACGTGTGATTTTCCTCAACGGGTCTCTGCTTTGATTCATGAACACTCTTTGGTAGCGTATGATTATATGAAAAACCACCTTAACTGGTGAAAACAAGTTGGCTTTCTGTTACTTAAATATTTGGGAAAGGAAGATTAAGCTCGAAACACGTTTTTTATGATAATTTCGTTATCCTGAGTGAGTGTAAATGCTCCAGACCCTGTGTTCTCGCCCCTTTTGCCAAATTCCAAGAATCCTTGGGGACACTCAGACCACGAAAACTACCAATAAAATCACTAGGTTCAGTAATGTGAGAACCGACGCTCCCGGGAGGAGTCCCCGGTGCGGGAACGCCTGGGTTGCCGCGAGGAAGAAAGTTTGGGTTGCCGTTGAGTGCAGGACGGCGGAATAGGGTGGATGAGGGTGGGTCGCTCGAACGAGCTCCGTGGTTTGGAAAAGGGAAAAGTGTCCTAAATTGGACACCATACGGCTTGACAAGGCTTGCCTGGTGGGATCTCTCAATATATCGATCCCACACAGCCAACCCTTAAACGCGTATTATTGAAATAATACAAAAATCAATGTATTTTGAACATCAGACACATCGGAGTACACACAATCCTCAAAAAAACAAGGAAGCACTGAATGGGAGGAAGCTCAAGCCCAGAAATCAATCAACTCTTGGATCGAATTGACACGCGTGAGATCGTCCGGGTGATTAAGCAGGCCCTGCAGAGGTCTGGTTGGCAAGACGATCGTGTGATGTGTTTGGAGCTGACGCATTCTGTTCTTGACCCGGTCAAGGTCACTTTCATTGTGGTGGAGAAGGGACTCCGCGACAGGCACGGGCGAATGCCAGCCATGATCATCCACGATGGTGTCGGTGGGAGTCAAGCCGTAGAGATGTTCGAGCAAGTGCTTCACGGGAAACTCGACAGGGTTCAGTCCTTCGCTCTCGAGCAGTGCGCCGCTGACAACTTCTGCCCACTGGTAGCGATGGATGCACTCGGGCGCAAACCCGTCCGATGCGTGTTGCGCCAGGTTCCAACAAAACCAACACCACGAAGCGCTGCTGCGCCATGAGCGAGCGCAAGGCGTCCTGCGCTTGCAGATTGTCGGTGGCCACGACAATGGCATCGCCGCGTTTTGAGCTGACTGCAAGGTCCATTAGCGCGTTGACAATGGCGTTCGCAAGCAGCTTCCTCGTTCCCGTTCGGACCATTGCTGCGCCGTAGTCCACCAGAGCGCGTCGTTGCTGGTGGCTCAGCTCGATGTGGGCCGTCACCGCCAAGCTGTTGAGGCCGCTGTACTTCTGGTGTGCCAGGCGGCACATTCGGCTGGCGCAGGCACGGACCGCTTCCTGCCAAGTTCAGCAATGACAACTGTTAACACTGTGCCAGGTGGGACACGCGAAGACGCGTTGCTTAGCTTACTGGCGTCAATCCGTGCAAGATTTCCGCGTCAATCAACAGATGCACTTTGCCTGCGAGCGTGGGAATCGGCTGTTCAGGGGTGTCAGGCCGTTCTTCAGAACTGTGGGAAGCGTCTCTCATTTCTTGGTCCATCTCAATTTTTTCGATTTTAATAAACACGCACTCCAGAAGGTAAACACGTTAGTTTCAATGAGGTGGAAGAAACTCATACATTCTTTTCCCTCTTTCTCTATATTCTTATACTCTTGGTGGCATTAGGCGTTGGATATTCCGGATTTTCAATCGATTGGTGGCTGATTTTTTTTATTCACGTTCCAATTGCTTTGAACAGATTGAGCCACCATTTCAAGTTGTGAGAAACATTGAAAAATTGAAATATTTCAAGACATGAATCAAAGAGGCGCCAGTACTGAAGAGAGCATTCTCGCGCCAACGGGCAAAGTGCATCTATTGATTGACGCTCGTATGTAAGTACTGTATTGAACAAAGAGGAAGAACCAAAAAAAATTTAGTTTGACATTTTTTTTGAAACAACAAACAAAAAAAAACTTACGACTATTATTCCAAAAATAAGCTGCCAACAAGCTTAATATTAGGAATGCGGAGTCACCGATCGACCCGCTCCGTGGGAAGTCTTCGGGGTCGCTGCTAACCGCGAATGCCACAGGCAATAGGCGATTGCAAATGCAATAACAAGAATGATATCAGCTGACTTCAAATCTCTCAATTCCACGAGTCGGCAGAAGGGGTTGGAACAGCTGAAGATCTTGTTGTCACC
>JAIVFH010000119.1:0-94256 GCA_025765595.1 Obelidium mucronatum | reverse complement strand
TTGGAAAATCCCATCCAATAAAATAAAATCCCTTCCAATAAAATAAAATTATTGGAAGAGAAAAATTCACAAACCTGTTGAATGCTTGAGAAATATAAAAGCAGTTCTGTCCTTGTGCTTGAGCCACTTGGCTCAGGCAGTCACCGAACGTTGCTGCGTCACTTATCACATTGAGTAGGACTGCCTTGAATGCAGCCGCCATTCCCAGACGCTCGTCAATTTCCACACTTATACGCGATTGCAAGAGGGTATCCACCAAGCTTGTTGCAGACTTTTTTGGGTCTTGGGTAAATGCTTCACGGTCTATGGACAGGAATTCGGTGCGCTTGCCGAGGATGAGCGATCCTGCAGAAATGGCCGAGGCTATAGTCGTTGGCGGTCCAAAGGTGGGTGCTGCCTCGTCGTCTGAAGGGTCACACTCATCTCTGGTGCGTTTTCTTAGGAGAGCACAACTTAGACTAAACTAAAATGCTCCCTCGGTGTGCGTCCTTACCGCAGCCCAGGTTGTACATCCTCAAAATCATCATTGCCTATAGCGCAGCTGTTTCTTGTCTCCTGTGAAGCCGACGGTGAGTTGGCCGCTGTGGTGTTGTTGTCGGTGAGCGTGTCTGCGCTTGGCTCCATTTCGAAAAAAATTGGATTCTCCAAATTGCTTGGAGGCCTTAATTCACGTTGCTTGGATATTCACACTGCTTGGCCAGTGGGAAAAAGGTATAAAGGCAACCTCCCTGCCCCCTCAAACTTACCTACCCTACCCCTCAGATCTTCCCTACTTATTAAATGCTCAGCGCTAACTGGGACTCTGAAACGTCTGCTCGAGCTGCCACTGTTAGTCTTGCAAGATTCCTCTCTGGCGATGCATCTTCTCGGACTCCAAGAAACCTGGCGGACATTCTGCGGCTTCTTGAGTCTAAAGCTGGTGTCATTGCTAACGGTCTTGGCATCCCAGATGTGATTCGCAGTCCTGCAAGTTACCAAAAGATTTTTTTTTGGCGAACCTGGTGATGTTCCAATCTATTTGTTTGTTGGATATTCCAATGTTTTTATTTTATTGGAAAGCATTGGATCTTCCAATATTTTTATTTTATTGGAAGCATAGAGACTAACTTTATTTCTTTCTCTCTTTCAGCCGGATACTACCTTGGCGTGACAACTCTTGAGAAGAAGCAAATTCCTGCATCTTTCTTGTTTCCTTGTGAAGTTCTCAATAGAACTGATGGAGTCTTCCGCCCTCCAACTGAACACACCCCGTTCTTGGTTGGAAGTATTTTCTGTCGGTCTTTGTTGACATCAGCCCACGCCGACGGTTTTCTGCGACTTTCTCGTGAAGCGAATGGGATCAGAACCAATGCCAAAGCCATTTGATTTTGGCGCTCATGATGACATCGATTGGATTCGTTTTTGTCGCACCTACTGTAAGTATTGCTTTATCCTTTACCCTGCTATCAAACTTACATTACTGTTACATTAAAGGGCCAGAAAGCTCTACAAGAGCAACAAACACTCCATTGAGACCACCACCAAAAAACAATGCAAGCACTCCTTCCAGAACTCCCGGAAGACGTCCACCAGCAGCCAATAGACCATACAATCTAAATGGGGAGGGAGTTCCATTCATTCCCCTTTTTGACTGCTCAAAGAAGGACTTTGATCTGAAGGAGCTCAAAAATAACAAACGTCTTACCCATTTGCTTCCAGGTGACTTTGTTTTGGTTTCGGCAACAGTCAAATTGGATTCCAATGGAGACGTGTCTTTTGTCCCTACATTTGTTGTCTTGTTTGAACGCAATGAAGATGAAAATGGCAACGCTGACAGAATTGTGTTTGGGAAGAAGGATGTGGTGGCAAAGGAGGATGAATGGTAATATTCTCCAATTAGTATTGGATTTGTCATCTTGAGGTAAATAAAGTACAACATAGTATTTACAACATCTTTTCATTTTCCTGCAATAAGTAGTGGAAGGTTGCTGGTCATTGTTATAACGCGACATGGGTTGAAAATATGCACTTTGTGACTCAAAGTTTTAATTATAGAAGTGAGCGATTTCCAATAATCTGTTTTTATTGGAAGCCCGTGTAGGCCCTTAACTCCCCATTATAGTGGTGAGCGATTTCCAATATTCTGTTTTTATTGGAAGCTAAATTCAAAGAAAATTGTGTCTGTTGACAAATCAAAGGGGCCATCACTTTATTATAATGCTGGCTCAGCAAAATGTCGCCGCACAGAGAAAAAGGGTGTGTAGCTTTATAGCTGAGGCTAAAAAGGATTTAAAACCACACCATTCACTGTTGTTGACATGAACCACTCATTTGGCGCAACAGCAAATCCCAAAAAAAAGGCCAAAGTTCCCTTGGCAAAGATCTTCAAGTGTTCCAAATCTGGAATAAGCTTTGTTATCATCACAGGCTTTCCGAGATAGAATTCAAAAGTGAGGGGAATTTTGCTGGTGGCATCGTCATTCGGAAAACCAAGAGCCTTTGTTACAATCTGATAGCACACCAATTGCTTCTTCCAAGCCAAGTCCATGACTGCCTACCGCAAGACAGCACATTGTTCAACATTCTTTGCAGTAGCCACTGGAGCAAAGAGTTGGCAAGACATTTGACAAAGTAGATTGCACTGATTGCATCAATGCCAGACTTAATAAATGCCCCCCAACACATTTGCGCTATGAATACAAGGTCTGAATACAAGTTTGTCCTTCTGGCACCAGACCTGTATCTAATAAAATAGGATTATTGGAAGGTACCATTTTCCAATAAAATAAAATATTGGAAAGATGGAATCAAGGGAAAAGAAACCTTTTTTAAAAACACACCAAAATTCAAGTTTGCCCATAGGCGGTGACCTGCAGCAACATTTGAGCCCCTCCAACGCTAGTCTCTCACTCAAGCAGATGTTTCAGTGCCCAAACATGGGGGCTATTATCACAAGCTTCACAAGTTCTCAAATCTGCTTTTCCCACAACATCAATTTTTTCATTGAAACCTTGTCAACAATGGGCAGGTAAGCACATTGTATCTTGGTTTTTAGTGTGTGATTCAAAGGAGGAGATGGATCCAAACATATGATCCACACACAATAGGAGTGAATTGTATGTCCTTCAATCATGAGACCTGCAGCTGTGCTGCCGTTACATTGACTACAACACCATGAAGCAAAAAATGGGAATAGGTGTGCTGATGGGACTGGTCTGTTCCAATAAAATAAAATTATTGGAAGGCATAAAGACGGAATAAACAAAACATTCTGGGAAGCTGCACATGGCCATGATGACCCAGTTTCTGCTGACACATGTGTTTGAGTTGTCAAGGGCAGCGCAGCACCACTGGGACCATGTTCACAAAGGCTGGTTTTTTGCTGTCGCAGAATGACATCAAGGATTGTCCACAAGCTGACAGCAGACCTGGCTGCTGGTGCACTTGGCACTGGAGTTTTTTCCATTAAGGCAAAAGTGGTGCAAAGTGCACTGATTGGTTAGTTCCACCCAGAGTCATGTCTTAGTCACCTGCAATGATTAGCCTTTGCTGCACAACAAAGAACAAGGTATGGGTGTTTTGTACAGAGACTTTGGAGTCACAGCTGCAGATTCAGCAGACATTACTGCAGAGTAATTGCCAGTACCCATACTCCCTGTTGAGGTTGTCCAGTGCATCTATTTGTTTGTTGATCCGTGCCAGGCACCTGCATCAAGGACTTGACTTGCCAGCGCAATACAGAGCCACTGCGCAAGATGGTGCTACGTTGGTGGTTGGCGTCCTTGTGCGCGTCCCCGCCTTCGGCATTGTGTCACACCACTTCCGCGGTGCCGTGTGATTCTGCATGAGTTTGGCGCACTGTTGCAGCTTGAGTAGCTCAACCTGGACTTGTGCAATCTTGAGGACACCATGCCTGTCGAGATTGCCTTTCTGCTGGTCCTGGCTTCCCTCAATCTGCACAGCTACAAACTCCTCCCTTAAGTTTCTGAATTGGGGCTTTTTTAAAAGTTCAAGTATGTACTTGATCAAAGTCCAGGTTTGGTCAAGCTACATAACAACTTATTAATTGTGAAAGGCTTCTAATAAAATAGAATTATTGGAAGAAGGGTTAACCCTAAACCCTAACCAACCTTTGTCATCTGGCTCTTTTTCATTCAGCTGACCTGCTTCCAATAAAATGAAGCTATTGGAAGGCGGTCAGACACACTTACTTGTATTGTTTTGGCAAAGTAGAAAATAACTTCTTTGTGACAACTAATGTGGAGCTGTGGTTTAATGTAAATGAGTCAGTATTTTTACTCTTTGAAATTTCCAATAATCTTGGATTATTGGAAGACAGCAGCATTTCACCCAGCATGCTGCAGGCTCATTTGTATCCAGCTAACACCCAATCAGCAGAATTTCAGCAAGCTTTGAAACAATAATGGAATCTATGAGTACTGGACACTCAAAAGGTGGGTGTCTCAAGCCTTTTACGGCCGCTTTTTTTAAGTAATTTAGCAACAGATGAGACACAGAGGATGGCGCCATGGCCTTACTACAGCTCTGTTTGCTTGTTGTTCATGAGTCAGTGTGGCAGCTGCTGTTGTCTTGTTTTTTTGCACACAATTCAAATTGCTTGGTTTTCATTTATGATTTCACAGTGCTTGGCAGGTGCTTGGTTTGGGCGGGAAAAGTATAAAAGAAGACAAATCCCCCCCTCCAGAATTTCTCATCTGCATACTTTGAACCAAACTCTTTATCATAATATTTCAAATTTCTTCTCCATAACTCTTTGCCTATGCTTCAAACCATAACTCCATGGCAGAAGTAGAAGGCAGATTCCAATAGACGGTTTTGGTATTTTAACTTTGATTTGCCAACTAGCATGTTAAGTTTGAAATCTTCAGGACATTTTGGGAGGTGATTCTTTTTCCAATAAAAGTTGAATTGTTGGAAAACAAAGAATTCTTCCAAGATTTTACTTTTATTGGAACTACAGATAAATATCAACTTGCTTGCATCACTGCTTTGACATAACTTTTTACTAAATGAAAAATTATTCAGATTGTTTGGTATTCAACTGAATTCTTTCAACGTAGGAATGTTTGGGTGGTATGTATTTGGCTTCCTAGTTTGTCCTCATTTGAATGCAATCAAGATGAATGTTGACCAAATTGCTATCGCAGAAGTAGCAGAAGAAGTGATTAGTCATCAAGATGATAAATGGAAAAAGAAATCCAGTTTCATTAGGGGATCCTTCAAATATTTCAGGAATGTTGGAAATTATACCTTCTTGTTGATGACTCTTCTTTATAGTGGTGAGTCATTTCCAATAATCTGCGATTATTGGAAACTGAATTCAATGAAACAGGAACTAAAAATTGAAATCAATTCTTCATGTCAAATATGCGCAAACTCTAGTTAGCGACTTCCAATATTTTGTAATTATTGGAAACCGAGTTTCTTAACAATAGCGTTTATTGACAAATCAATGAAATAGGGGGCCCATCACTTTATTATAATGGTGGCTCAGCAAAATGTCGCCGCACAGAGAAAAAGGATGTGTAGCTTTATAGCTGAGGCTAAAAAGGACAATTTTTATTGGATTTATCTAATGCAGCATTTTTCAAAGTGTTCCACATTACTAAGGACTCGTGTAACACTTGTGTAACGTCATTAAACTAATATGGATTCTTGTAACCTAATTCAATCGATGCTTGACATTAGAGTCCTGAATAAAGTTTTATCCCATGCAGGTAATATCTTGTGTAACATTATTGCATAGTTGTCTAAGAGAGGTATTCTTTATTGTATTGATTGAAATAGGGGTATGTTTCATCATCTAAGAACTTGTGTAACGTCATTTTCCAGGTAACCTTATAAGTAGACTTTTGAATATTATACCGAATCTGATGGGGAATGAAATTTTTAACACAAAGTGCCCTTGTGTAACGTGATTTATCTGGTGACTGGACAAGGTTGATCCCAAAATTTCACATCTGATTGGGCTTAACAATCATCAATAGCCTTGTGTAATGTCATTTTTCAAGTGAGCCGATAAAATCATTCCTGCAAATTTTCGAATCTGATTGGCCATGATATTTTGCACAACCAGCGTCCTTGTGTAACGTTGTTTCCTGAGGTCTTCCCAAAATTCACACATTCCGTTTTGGGCATTAAATTAGACAGTCTAAAAAATTAGACAGTCTGAATTAGACAGTCTAAATTAGACAGTCTGAATTAGACAGTCTAACTGCATTAGACAGTCTGAATAAGACAGTCTGAATTAGACAGTCTGAATTAGACAGTCTAAATTAGACAGTCTGAATTAGACAGTCTGAATTAGACAGTCTGAATTAGACAGTCTGAATTAGACAGTCTGAATTAGACAGTCTGAATTAGACAGTCTGAATTAGACAGTCTGAATTAGACAGTCTAATTGGACTTTTTTCAAAGTCTAAAGACTTACAAAATTTCATTGTCTTTGTGTGCATTTTATCTCATCTGACAAGCTGTTCCTTTTGAATTTGCGGGTCACTGGTTCAATCCCCAGCATAGTCAACTTTTCGTTGTTTTTCAATTGTCTGAAACTTTCTGATAATCTATCCCTTAGTCTAATATGTGGTAAAAAAGATCAACAATTTGGACAGCAGAGTTTGATTGCATACCTCTATTTCAGTCTTGTCAAGACTCTTTATGCTATCCATAACTCAGTACTCTATATGCTATCCATGATAGTGCAAGCTTCTATTTTTGTCTAACTTGGACTGTCTCATATTTTTATTTATATCTGTCTGATTTATGAAATTGTACAACATTGTTTTCCATAATAAGCATATTGATTCATGACAGAACTTAATATCCCCTATAGCTCAGTTGGTAAAGCACAGGCATGAGGTATGCAGGCCAAGGGTTCAAGTCCCCCAGTAGGCAACTTTTATATAATAAAAATTTCCGGAGAAACCCTAACTCTCCCCAACCTCCCCCATGAGTAAAGAACCCTGGCCCTAGCCTTAATCTTACCCTAACCCTATTGTTGGGATTAAGTTCCAAATGAATGCCTGAGGATGATGCAGATGAAACCATATGTTGAGGAGTGTTTGGCAGGTGTGGAAATGGTTTGTTGTGATGGCAAATTATCAGATGTTGAAGATGTTGCAAAGGCACTATTTGCCGAAATGGCAGAAGCACTTGTATTGGTGGATGGAGTTGTCACACCTGCACCGGTGGAGTGGAGGTGGAGTGGGTCACTGTCAACAACAAGAGGTGGTGCAACACTCTCGGTTTGCAACATTGGATGCATTATGTACGTCGAATGTGGGGCAGGCGATGTTGATGACATCACCTGCGCTGCGTCTTTTGATTCGTGCCGCGTTGTCATTTGTGGGTGTGCGTGTTTTTGTGTGAATTTCGGTGCAAGTAAGAAAAGTCTGTTTGTTTACTTTCGTACTTTTTTACCCACAGTGTGACTCTTTCGAGCAACCGTTTTCCACATTTCCTTGGAAAGATTGCACACTTTGTTTCCACCACAAAAACCAACAAATCTTTTTATTTAATTCATTTCACATTTGTTTTCATCAAAAAATCCAGTCCAACACTATTTATCAATATTGTCTCACTATGCAGATAACTCAAAATTGCTATCCTTTATCTTTTGGAACCCGTAATTAATGAATCCAAGTGCCAACAGTGGCCTTTTCAGCAGAGGTATCAACAATATTTGCTTCGTTACCCATACAAGTTTTTAAGACTGAGCCCTGTACTGCTCTTGGTTGCACAATTGCAAAGGAAATTTCTTTGGGGCCAATGGCCACTGTTGTAATTACCCTCACAGTTCCATCCAGATTTTTTGCAGATACACTGACATCAGTGTTTGGAACATTATTTTTTCTCATAGCTGCTACAACTGGTGTCTATTTTTTCTTGATTAAAAAATTTTCATGTCGTGATGAGGCACTTACTATCAATCCAGGTCCATTGAACTTGGTTTCCTCTTCATATAGCTTCCCTTCATTTCTGATGGGGTAAGCCATTGATGAACCAATATCTACAAAGGCTCGCAAATCCTTCTCCAATTCACCCTTCTCAACGCCACTCAATTTACAATCATCAGCAACTTGACCAACAAGTTTCAAAACGTCTTTCGTAGACTTTACTTTTTTGTCCTCAATTTCTCGTCTACAGTCAAGAAGTGTTTCTGCATCAAGTTTGCCATTTCTGAAGGCAGTATCAACAATAGATGTCACAATTCTCTTGGAGTCCTTGAGCGGTGTGGTCAAGATAACAGGATCGCCAGAAGCCAGGACTTGTGGATTTTCGCAGTATGCATTTTCAAAGGTCTGAAGTCTCCTGTTATACTCCTCCAATTTAGCTTGATACGCATTTTCCGCTTTAGTGACTTTAGAATTGTAGAAATCCATGACTCTTGTCGAGTCCGTATCTGACAGGTTGTTCTCGTTCACATTGGCCGCCTGGTATCGAGTTGAACCGCAGGGGAGGGTCATCATGGCTCCAACCATGTGGCTTACTTTAGTACCAGTGATGGACCCACTGATGGTGGAAACAATCGTGGATTTGACAGGAGTCTCGACCCCCGTTTGAGTTTTCTTTGTGATTGTTTGGATTGATCCTCCCAAAACAACAATCGGTGACCCTTTACTTGTTGTAACTTGATCAGGATCGAGAACTCGGACCCAGACCTTGTTGCTCAGATCTTCGGCTTCAAATGTTGTGTTTGTCCCACTTGCAGTAAAAGAGTCAGTGGGTGATAAAACACGAGCATTGATCTTTGATTTTGGAGTCTCTGTGGCAGATAGTGCGTGCTTTGTAACGTATCCGCTGGAGTAATTTGCATATTGTATGCTTCCCGGGGTGATGGTCATATCGGCAGGAGAAACAATCAGCCCAAATTCGGGTTGTGCATAAACGTCTAGTCGTGTTGGTTTCGGACCAACTTAGTCTTCGAAATTTGCATTAACCAGCGCTGGGGTAAATTGGGTGAGCCAGGAACTTGGAAGTGTTTCAGAAACTTGACGTACCCATCTTGAGCAAAGTCAAATTACACAATACTTCTCTTTTTTCATATTCGAAAAATTATGTTTCATAAAGGCTTTGATCCAATCGGGGTGTTGGAAACGGCTCGCCACATTGGACTTATTGCCATTTACACTGGTGTTGCAACTATCGAGGGTCAGGCTTGGGTCGCCAACATTGACGTCTCGCAAAGTGTGGACATTATGTTTCCCCCAAATAGTGCAAAATTCGCCACTCACCTTGCCCTTTGTGTGCGGGATGCAAAGTGGAGGCGACAGTTAGTGAAGCATGCTGCGGAGCTAACTTTGGTGCGATTGTTGGTGAAACTTTGTGCGTTGTGTGGCAGGCGATTGGGCCCTTTCCCTCCGTAAGACTTCATCATGAAGTTATCGACTATTAACTATCGTCCATATGTCTAAGAGGTGTCGAAGGACTAGCAGCAGCATTTACGGCTTCCGTTACTGCCGTTCCAGGCACCCAGAAGCTTGTGGATGCTCTTACCGGAATGACCAGTCTTTCGGTTGTATCGCAAGTTCGTCGATTGCTCTCAGCTGCTATGGACCTTGCAAATGAAAAGGAACACTTCAAAGCCAACCGTCCAGAATTTGACCCGATCAGCATGGCTGTATCTCTTGATGATTCGACTTCCGTCCTCAACGATCTCCAAATACCTCTAGTAACAACGCCGGACCTTCACGGAGTTACTTTTGGATTGGATTTCTTCAATTCCTTTGAACGAGTGTTAAATGAACACTTTGTCGAGATTGTTTCTGAGCAAGCGTCTGAATTCGTTCAAGTTCATGTCAATCAACTGGAGTTTTGTGAAGATGGCGGATATGAAGTGAAAGAAACAACGACCTTTTCAGGAGCAATCGAATTTGAGCATTATCTTGAAGGTTTTGCTGAAATTTCCCATTTTTCTAGTTCTATTTCAAATTAATCTGAATCCAATCCAGGTTTCATTACAGAAGTCAAGGAATTCTCAGTGACGGATTTTACATCCCAAACCAAGAGTGGAACTGGAAATTTTAATTGCTGCTTTTTTACAGACGGGTATTACATTCCAGTAACTGCCACTGCAGTTGATTACAAAGTCACTAAACTTGTCTTTACTCGCCCTCCAAATGAATAAATGACGCATTTTTTTTTCTTCCTCCACCCATAGCAGCATTTCGCTGTTGGCAAACCGTCTGGATAGTGTGCCAACCCAACTGTCATCGCTGCCATCAACTGTGACGGTAGCGACTGCCTGGTATCATGGGACTCACGCTCATGGTGCAGCGCAGCTTGTTTCATTTTGGCATTAATATTGGGCCATCTACTTTTTTGTTGAAATAATAATAATAATTCAAGTTAATTAGTATAAATATACCTCTATAAAATAACAAAAAGCATCTTTTATAGTAAAGTAGCTGAGTGTTGTGCATGGTTACAAATAAAAACTATTTTTTGAAAGCTCGGTATCTACAACCAAATCAACAAAAGTAGTCCCGGAGAAGCCAGGGTATTGTTTGTCTCGATCGA
Organism: Obelidium mucronatum; assembly: GCA_025765595.1. Taxonomy (NCBI): domain Eukaryota; kingdom Fungi; phylum Chytridiomycota; class Chytridiomycetes; order Chytridiales; family Chytriomycetaceae; genus Obelidium; species Obelidium mucronatum. Next base: position 83,738 of record JAIVFH010000119.1, on the reverse strand, counting down.
TTGCGCTATGGCTGAAGTTCCTGCGGCATGCGGTTTTCGAAAGAAAACACAATTCGAGCAAGAGCCTAATCAAGAATTGTGATCGCGGACAAATCTCCGCACTGTCACATCAAATCCAGCATCATCATAATGTATTTAACTGCACAAGCATCTAACCATAGTGAAAAAGAACAAAAATTAAACTGGGCAAGCAGTCGTTGGTTTGCCAAAAGCAACCCCATAGTAAGTCACATCATTGCATTGACACCATTGAACTGCAGTGTTATTGGCATCCTCTCCAAAGCATTGGTTGCGTTGAATGTTGTACCACTGGTTAGCGGAGCAAAACGCTTGACACTCATGTTTCACATCTGCACATGTTTTACCAGCAGGGTATGGCAATCGCAAGGAGTTATCAGCAAGGACGGGACATGGAGTTCCAGGAATAATTACTAAAGACGTTGGAGTAGAAGTTGGGGATCCAGAGGCAGTCGGAAGAGTTACGCTTTGAATCTTACTGGTAGTGGTAGTTGCAACAACCCCACAAGATCCTTCGTAGGTCCACACACTGTTTGGCTTGGTAGAATCCGGTGCCTCGTTTTGCGTCCACCACTTGTTGACATAGTTGCCATTGGAGAAGCTGACCTTAGCGCCAGCAGAAGGGTAGACTGTTCCAGGAACGTAAGCTGGATAGCATTGAACACCACTGACGATTGTGGTTGTGGTTGCCGCTGGTGTGGTAGTAGTTGTTGTTGTAGTACTGGTTGTTTTGGAACTAGTCGCAACAGTTGTTGTTTTTGCCTGGGTGGTTGCAGGAATCGTTGTCGTTGTGGTAGGCTTAGTGGTGGAAGGAATAGTTGTGGTTGTCGTCGTTGTCGTTGTTGTCTAAAGCGACAATACTTGATTAGACTCGCTAAGTGTGGTATTAATGATGACTTACACTTTTGGAAGGAGCCGTGACCGATGGAGGAATAGTTGTTGCAGTTGTGGAAGCTGTCTGTTAAAATAAGTACTTCAAGTTAGGCCTCATTTCTTTCTTCACCAAAAAAATAAGTACCACAGAGGATGCACTTGTCACTACTGCGCCACCAACACAAGCATCAACACCATTGACAGTCTGGCATGTCGCTCCGAATGGACATTGGTACTGATAGTAAGAGCTGCCTCCAGTCCAGCCTCCACCAGCAGCAAGGGAAATACATTGATTGATGAATGAGCTTCCCGGTCCAGCACAGAGAGTTCCGCCAGGAACAGGGCATGAAGATCCTTGGTACTGCCATGGAGTTTTTGGAAGCTGAATCGACCACGGTGAAGGACCACTCATCAGTTCAACCAGCAAGTGCTTGTTTGTTCCGGATGGTGCTACAGTGACATCGGCGCAGTTGTTGAAGATTTCATTCGGATCTCCACCGTTAGCGGCAGTGTAAGTCCAACGGATAACTGCCTGGTAGGTCCCATCTGGAATGGTTACATTGATGGAACCACGACCAGATGTGTTGACGGCTTGTACACCACATGTTGGGTCTTCGCCGATAACTTCCCATGTCTTTTGTCCGTCACGAGAAATCCTTGCAACACAGCCTCCCAAGTGAAAAGCAGTCATAGTGTAGTCAAGAGTTGCTGCACCAGGAGCCATGACTTGGGTGAAGATGGGCCCTTGTGGGAGGTACGCACAGTTAATGTCTGAGTCTGGGTGAACGGCGGTGTTTCTGTTTGATGCTGCTCTGTTGAACGTGTAGCCGTTTTGTTGGTCTCCTGGAAGAATTCTGGCGATGGGCCAGTTCATCATTCCATGGGCTGAGACTTGTGTAACAGTGAAAGCGATGGCCGCCAAGACAGTGGTGAGCTGCATAGTTCCTTAATCCCATCGCGGGAAAAAGTCCTTGCCCGTTTAAAACGTTTTCTTGGGTGGCTCTTTTTGCATCACTTTTTTTGAGCATGTGATGTGGTCGTAGGTTTTGTCACGCGATAAGCCATGTGATTGTGAAAGGGTTGACAAAAAGTGATTCATTCAATGATAAAGAGAAGAAGCGGATACTTTGAATGAAGATGAATTGTTTCTTATCAGGTTTTGAGCTGATTACCTTTTGCCAATGCGGGCCTTGGCGTTTCCAGGGTGTACCAGCATCAATTAATTTTCGCAATCGCTGAAATTCCCCAATCCAAGTATCTCCAACTATTAAGTATACCTACAATGCATTCTTCGTGAATCGAGGTGTCGTTGAGAAGTGTGAAGATCAGTCTGAAGTTCATCATATCACGGCAAGTTCAAAGTCAAGGTTTATTTTAAAGATATCTCCGATGCTCAAACCAATAAAACAGCATTGATGCATCCGTCATTCTCGGGATTGTTTGTTACTTGCGCGTACTTGCCCCACACAACTTTACCGCTTTGAGTGACAAGTCCCAATTCACTGACATTGACTTCGATTACAGTACCCTTTGTAATAACACCGAGACTCGTGTACATCGGACTACTTGGATTCTTCTTCACGCCCAAAATTGGTAAACAGAATGTAGCACCAAGCTCCGGATGTGTGACATGTGCCTTTTTGTATCGGAGTGCCATGGGGCGGATGAATCGCTCATACTTCGGAGGTTTACGTGTGAATCCTTCTCCCACAAATGTCGCTTTCGTAATCATTCGCTTCCATTCCTTTGATTTTCTCTTTCCAGATTTCACAACTCGAAAAACTTCAGCTTCGTCCATTCCTTTAACTTTGGGAATTGGTACATCCTGTATAACAACACGTTAAATCACATACAAGCCTACAACAGACTTCTCGCAAAAAGCGTTAACACATACCCACTTTCCGGCCTTTTCCTTTCTCTTTTGTTTGATCATGTTAGACAGGACTTTAGCTCTTGTTTGATTTTCACGATCGAGCAAGTACGTAGGGACGGCGCCCTCTGAAACAGGTTCTTGTCCAGTCTTTTGCTTGTTATTTCTTCATCGTGCATTTTAATGCTGGAGACGGTAATGTTGGATTAGTTTTTGGGTGGTGATGTGTCCCACAGACAACATACGTCTTCTTCATCTGGATCTTCTCGGCGTGCCTCTTCTTATTGTGCAACTTTGCCTTGAACCCTTGCAGCTTTTGAGCAATCTGAGAAGCCTTGTGTCCTTCTCTGGCCTCTCGCTTGCGCCTAGGTCAGAGTCAGTCAGTCCTCCACAACTGCCAAACACAGCTGCCGCCCTTCTTACTTTCGCTCATCGTGGTCAAACTTGCGCCCGTGCTTCTTGATGCTCTCTTCGATATATTCGTTCTGTGGCATTTTTTGGTGAAGTCTTAAAAAAACAAAAATGTCAGAAACAGTGAAGTGGATCGTGTTCCTGCTACTGCCTTATGCGATATCTTGGATCCAGCGCTACTTTGGTGGAAGTAGTCCAGGAGGTGGGCAGAAGGTTATCCGAAGTAGGATACGTACGCAGTTCGACTGGGTTTGCCTCGGGCTCAGCCTGTTTTTGACCGTGTCTAGTGCAGCGGGCGTCTGGGCTTCTTATTCAGATTCTTCAAATATTCTGGTAAACTTGTCGTTAAAGCCAGACTCTTCACTGTCAACTGTCAAACACCGCTTCAATGCGCTCAAGAAATCTATGATATTGTGGGGAATGACTCGCATATCGATCTGCTTTTTATCCGTCTAAAAACCCCCGAATCACGAAGAGTATATAGTCAAGTTGGTCATTCTGCGTTTGTCGAATGCACATGGTGCCAACCTGAGACTGCAATCGATTACTTCATCTTCTCCCTACCGTTTATACTGTTGGAGTATATAAGCGTTGCAATAATTGTTGGAATTATTTCTTCTGTGGAGAGAAGAGCGCGATGGAGGTTGTGGGGTGCGGTTTTATTGGGAGTGGGTGGTGCTGCAGAAGTCCTTTGTCTGATTTCTCCACTCACTTTCTTGGATGAAGAAGTCAACCCTGTTCAAACATCTCTTGTGCGAAGACTGGTTTTTGCAGCGCTTGGTGTCTTAATGGCCTGGTTTGATGGATCTGGAGAAGTAACCGAAGACGACAAGATGGTTAGCGTCTGTTTTTGTAAATCGCATACTCACAAATGCGTCTAGGTTCAAATGATCGAAAAGCAGAAACATATTTTTAGTCGACTTCAAGGTTCAAGGCTTGCTCATTCAGCGGTATTTGGGACAAAAGAACTAAGGCAACAATATATGAAATACCATGAAACGGCTGAAAGCGATTTGGATGCACTATCAAGGGACGGAGACTATAAGGTGTTGCTTTTGATAAGTTCAATCGCGTATTAAGCAAATATCTTTTTCAGAGAGAAAGGATGGCGATTCTGCAAACTCAGAGCGTGGGTCTGATGCTTCAAACATCCCAAATGATTTCCGGATCCATCATGCAAGCGGCGGTTTCTGATGGATTTTTGACTGGGGGGATTGATGTCCTTCCTCCTACTACTGTTGATGACTTGTAGACCATTAATACGTTGTAGCAAACAATCCTCGTGCCTCCTGTTTAAGTGATCCGATTTTTGAAACAAGTGTTCGAATTTTTTTTTGGTCCTTGTTCGTTCTATTTTTGTTTCCTGTTTAACTTACTGTGGTGAATGATATTCCTCTCACCGTTTGCAGCCACGGCTATTTGGTGTCTTGCTTTGGGATGCATGACTGTAGTTGCTCCCAAGAAGCCATTCCACTGGTACCAACTCCAACTAGACAAACCGATGCCAGGGCTCTAATTCTATCACCGGGAGATCAATCTGAAGAGTATCCTCAGATGACTCTCAAGAGCTATAAGTTTCAGTTTGACACACTTGTTCTGACTCCTAATTCGTTGCTGGATGCGCCTTTAAACTTGGAAGCAACCAATGAAAATTCGACAGTTGGACGATATAGTATTCTTCTTCTATCGAGCGGCCAAATGATCGGTTTGTTGATTTGGTCAGTGTAAGGCATATCTGATCGTTCATGTTCTTACAACTCACAGCTCATTTCCCAAATGACACTTACCTTCCCACCCTATATTCATGGCAATGGCGGCAAATTTATGACTATCAAAAGACATACGGAGTGCCTTTAATTGCCATCAATGACATTCCTACTTCACTGGTTTTCAATGGAACAGTCACGTCTTACCTTGGTGCCAAGACTTGCAATTACGTGACCACCCTTTCTATCACAACTTCTTCAAAAAATCTAAGCGATTCGGTCGGATTGACCCAGTTCTTCCCACTTGTCGCAGGCGATGGCTATCAAAACGCGTGAGTAAATAAAGTTCAAGAGGACAATCAACCTGTAACAACTAATCTCCGTACTTAAAGCTCATGCAACTTTCCGGCGACAATCCTTGACACTAAAGCTGTTACACCGATTCTCTCTTTCACCCCCAACTCTGGCGTTGCTGCAGCAGTACTGGATTTCGGAAATAATCAAAGACAGCTATCATTCTTTTTTCCATGTGGTTCGTGGTCAAAGACTTGTACACTCCTAGGAAACGTTTGGTTCCAATGGGCAACAAGAGGTGTTTATAGCAACCAAGTGCAACCCATTGTGGCAGCTCAAATTGAGCAAATTTACACAAGAACTCCTTCAGCAACTCCCACCGCTACAGCTAGTGCTGGAGGATCTGGTGCCAAGAGTGGCGAAATTGCCTGCTCGGAAACAGCGTTAGTTTCCAGTGTAATGGCTTTGACTATTTTCGCCATCTTGGGAATGTAAATCTTCTTCTCCCGTCGCACAACTCTCCTTCAATCATTTTAATTATATGTATTATTTTAAGAATTTGAAGTCATCAAGTATAGTTTTGTTTGAAACAGCGCCTCATTGTATCGTTTCACCAAAAAAAGAAACACTTCGAATGGTCGACATTTTGACTTCATTTTTACTCGCTGCCTGTGCAGTGGGCGCCGCTCCTCCGTTAAATCAGGCTGTAATTTTTGGTTTTCTGTTTTTTATGAAACTCTGACCCAGTTTTTAAAGGCAGCGACACTCCATCTGCAGCATCGGCCATTATTGCCCTCAAGAACTACAATGTCCCATTTATCGCTTACGATACGCTTTCGAGCACCTCATTCACACTGCTGCCTCTTGAGGTTGATTCTGTGGCAAACTTCTCGATGATTCTTCTTGGCAGTGGAGTTATCAACTTCTCCACGGCGCAGTGGACGCAGCTTTACGCTTACCAAAGCGCGCACCAAGTCCGCCTCGTTTCCTTCTTTGACGTTCCTGGGGCGGGAGCGGCCGCGGGCTTCACAGCGGCTGCGGCGGGCGCTTTTGGCGGTGCGCCGGCGTCGCTTGTGCCGGCGGATGCGGGCGTCGCGTCTGCCGCCGGACTTCCGTCTTCGTTTCAGCTTCGCGTTACGTAAGCAAGTCCGCCCCGCGCGTCGGCCGCAGTCGCACAAACTAACGAAACTGACAGCACGGGCGCTGTCTACGGCGCAACGGTTTTGAATGCCTCTGCAGTCACCCCTGTCCTCAATTTCACGACTTCTGATGTTGCCGCTTGCATCTACACATTCGCTCCGACTCAGGAACAGCTGTCGTTCTTTTACCAAACAGCCGCTTGGGATCTTCTGTCCTCCCCTAAAGGTGTATCCGATTACACCAACGAAATCTGGATCAGCTGGGCTTCTCGCGGTGTCTATAGTATCGTCCCAGTGCTACATGCGGCTGAAGTACAGACTCGCGCTTTGATTTTGTAGTGGGCGATGGATCTGAAGAATATCCGCAAACGGTTTTCATGAGCTATGGGATGGCATTCGACACTATTGATTTCAAGAATACAACTTTACTAGACACACCTTTGGACTTGGAAGTATCACCGAATGCCATTGGAAAGTACAGTGCCATTGTCCTGACCAATGGTCAAATGACAGGTGGTTACCTTGTTATGTCCTAAGATTTCTTTGTTTAATCAACAACAAAGCTGAATTCTCCAATGGGTCTTACTTGTCAACATTGTATGATTGGCAATGGCGTCAAATTCACAAGTATCAGCAATATTATGGAGTTCGGATGGTTGCGCTTAATGATGCCCCCACCGCCATGGCTTACACTGGAAAAGTCACATCATTTGCTGGCGAAAGCTCTTGTAATAGCCAAACCAGTTTGAATCTAAGGCCGGCAGCCACTCAATTTACTGATCCTGCTGGTTTAAAATCCACCTGGTCTCTTCCTGCAGGAGACTACGTCCCTGGTGGATCCTGCAATTTTCCAGCTTCAATTTTGGATAACGCTGCAGCAACATCTGTTTTAAACTTCGACTACAGCGGTTCGGCAGCAGTTGTCATGCAATTTGAACCAAATAGATGGCAAATGTCGTTCTTCCTCCCCTGCGGTTCTTGGTCCATTACATGCAATACAATTGGAAATATTTGGTTTCAATGGGTGACTCGAGGACTGTATACGGGAATCCGACGAGTTTACTTCACTCCCCAAATTGACGACGTATTTCTGACAACAGATGGTCTTGATGAGAATGGCATAGCAGTCTCTTACCGAAATAGTCCGGCTGATATACAAGGATTAATTGATTGGATGCCTGACTTGAATAGGAGACTGCCCGTTGGTTCAAATGTTACAATTGAAATGGCTTTCAATGGTATTTGTGAAATGTGTCTTCGCATGTGAAATTAATATTCCGATTAAATAGGCAACGGTATTTTGGAACGGATTTCGAATAGCACTGACTACTACATCGACATTGACCCGGATTTGACGGATGCACCATTAGACTGGAAGAAGCCTCTCGGTTCTGGACTGACTATTTGGCCCAATCTTACCGCTGTGGATCGAAACTGGACCAAGGCTAATTTGGCCCTCGATTCGCTGTACAGCTTTTTCTCTGCCCCTGGAAACCTCACCAAAACAACAAACAAGTTTCTCTGGTGTTCTCACACATTTACCCATGAGATCCTTAACAACAATTCTTTCAGTGACACTATCAATGAAATAAGCTTCAACTTTCAACTGGCGAGCGATAAGTTTTGGGGACTTGATGGCCAGACATTTTGGAGCAACAAATCTATGGTTACCCCCGGAATTTCTGGCTTCTTCAATGGCGATGCACTGAGAGGACTTATGGATTTTGGAATCACTGGGGCTGTTGGTGACTCGTCTCGTCCAAAAACACTCAATCCCCATCGCCCAATGTGGTGGCCGCTCATCACAACTGTTGCCAACAATGGACACGACGGATTTACGATAATTCCCCGCCAAAGCGTTACGATTTACTTCAACACAACAAACACAGTGTATAACACACAGCTGTACAACAACATTTTTGTTGCCAATCACGAATAAAGAGAGCTTGCGATCGGAGTGGGTGATTTGCTGGGCCATCGTGGCGGAAGAAGGAGTGCGTGCTTTCAAGTGTATTGCAGATTTGTCGTCAACAAACAAAACGCGTCTGCGCTCCATCCGCGGGACCACCGCATGCCATTCCAGCAGACGCGCTGACATTGCGGGATCTAATTTCGAGACTCCCACCCACCACGCCTCGCTCTCATTTGGAAATACCCTTATCGGCTACGCTACCACTCCTCTACTAAGCTTTGTGCATGCTCTTGAGTTGCTAAACAACCTCCATCCTCCTCTCTCAACAACGCCTCTTCCAAAAGTACACACTTGTTTCTTCTTCCTCCTCTACTATTTGTTGTGTGCGCTCTTGAGTCGCTAAACGACCTCAACGACGCATTTTCTAGAAACGCATACTTGTTTCTCTCTGCCTCTTCCTTCCTCCTCTACTATTTGTTGTGTGCTCTCTTGAGTCGCTAAACGACCTCAACGACGCATTTTCTAGAAACGCATACTTGTTTCTCTCTGCCTCTTCCTTCCTCCGCTACTATTTATTGTGTACGCTCTTGAGTCGCTAAACGACCTCAATGATGCCTTTTCTACAACACACACACTCGTTTCTCCTTCCTCCTCTACTATTTATTGTGTACGCTCTTGAGTCGCTAAACGACCTCAACGACGCATTTTCTAAAAACGCACACTTGTTTCTCCTTCCTCCTCTACTATTTATTGTGTACGCTCTTGAGTCGCTAAACGACCTCAATGTTGCCTTCTAAAAACACACACTTGTTTCTCCCTGCTCCTTGCTTGTCGTGAATGCTTTTGAGTCGCTAAACGACCTCACCACTCCTCTTCATACACTTTTCTCATTCAGTGCCACATACGTGGGTGTCTCCCAGGGTGCTATACAACCCTCTCTCCCCTTTACGTAAGCATACTCCAATCTCTTCTATCGCATTGCTGTTCCATGTAGACAAATCTCTTGAGTTGCTAATCGGCCTCAACGATTTGTCTTTCACTGGTACACAATCGATTACCACCCACTCATCTCACGCTCAAAGCTCCGTGTCAAATTGCTTTTTGAAGAGGCGCCACATGTGGGGTCCCTACCTCTGTAGACTCCCACCGGTGATTCTTTCATCTGCTGCCTTCTTGACTACGTGACCTTTGACGCTGTGATGCTGTGGGTGCAATTCTGCGTCTATCCATGTATCCGTCTCTGTGTGATTAGTCAATAAATTCAGTCAACTTTATTCTTTCTTGGCTCAAGCACTCTGGGTGAAGCTGTTCGATGGACCAAACAAACCACACATACGAATATTTGATGGCGATGGAAGTCTTTCGTAACATGCGAACTCTTGCTCTGTTATCTTGGGCTCCCGCAATGTTTCACCAGGCCAATCTTCGTAATGCCGATTTGCCGGTTGTCACGATGGGATCTGCGACTGGAAAGCTTGGACTTATGCAACAATGGGTGGAAGCCATCTTTGGAAACTTTACGCAGGTTTCGAATTGGCCAATCATCAACCTCAAACAGGACGACTTGACGCAAAAGTTTATCAATCGCCAAATTTATGAGACAGCTGGTGTGATTGTAAATCAGTTTCTTAATGTTACTGCCAATGGTGTCGGCATTTCTGGAATTTCCGTAACTACACAAAAGAGTTGTGTTGCTCCTGTAACCCTTCCTCCTGAGATCGGCCTCGCCGATATTATATCTTTGCCCGAAGACGCCGCTACTGAACAGATCGGCGTTGATGCTATCACAGTTTGGATACCTTTGGTTGCAAACGCATCTCCTGTGCACATCAAGTTCAAGTGAAATCTATAGTTTATTTCTATGTTTTTGGACATGTTTTCATGAAGTAAAAGGAAAAGTTTCTCGAAAGTTATGAGACATGTGCGATAGAAAGTATTGGTTAGGGCTAAGGTATTGAATCATGTCAATTGGTTGGTCAAAGCCCCTTTGCATTCAACTCATCGACAAGTCTCATGATTTTGGCATCACTAGCACGGATACCGCACCAATCCAAATTTCTGGCTGCAATCTGTTCGTCAGTGAGAGTGGATGGGTACTTGTGCTTGCTTGAACTGGTAGGAGCCTTGAGATGAGCTGGACGCACGTACTTTGTGACTTTGTCGCAGATTTGCGAACGAACAACCATAGGACAGGCACTAAACGCTTGTCTTTGATCCATTGAACGCGATGGATCATGTTCGAAACCAACTGGCTTCACAGATACATGGGAACAGAATACCTTGTGAACCGTACATCCATCTGGAATCAGAAACTGTTTGAGAGCTTGGTCATCGCATTGGACGCTCACTTGAACGGTTCCATTCGCAACTCTTTGAGCAGTGTACGAAATAGAGCGTTCTCTCTTGACAACAGCAGCGGGGCGGCAAGGTCCAAGGGACTCCCATGGAGTGTTGGACCAAAGCGTTACAAAATCGGGAATATTCGCTGGCCCAGCCCACCACTTTGTTCTGTAGTTGACGTTTTTGTAGCTAACAAGCAATCCTCTGACGCTGTAGGTTCCCGACGGATTCCAGGCTGTATAACAAGGAGTGATGGCGTCGGGTGTGGTAGTGGTCGAAGTTTTTGTTTTAGTGATGGTGGTGCTAGTTGTGGTTCGGGATGAGGTGGAGGTGGAGGGGGTTGTTTTGGTCGTCGAAGCGGCAGTTGTTGAACTTGTGGAGGTTGTGGACGTTTCTGTCGAAGATTTTGTCTGGAAGACTTGATGTAGTAGTGATGGGATTTGTTGTCGTTGACGTTGTCGACGAAGTAGGGAGAGTCGTTGAGGTTGAAGAGGCCGTGGTAGACGTAGACAACGGACTTGAACTTGTTGTGGTTGTGGTCAAAGTAGTCGATGAAGTACGCGGCGGAGTTGTTGTAGTTGAAATAGTCGACGTAGTCGACGTAGTCACGGTGGTCGATGTGGTCAACGTTGTTGACGAAGTACGGGATGTAGTTGTAGTTGGATTACTAGAAGTTGTCGAGGATGTGCGCGAAGTAGTTGATGTGGTTGTTTTGCTTGTGGTACTAACAGCCCAAGGGTTGATGTTTGGTGCTTGTCCTCCTGGGCACCTGACGGCAGAATACGATATATCGCCAGGGCTCTTGGAATAAGTATAGCAGAGAAAATCGTTGTTGGTGTCAAACATGTCGCCGGCAGTCAGGCCTGTCCAAGAGTCTAAGGGCTGGTTGGGGTTTACAGGCCGTGAATTCCCTAGAAGCGGATTGTTTGGGTTTGATCCCGAAGCAAGATTGCCATTATAAGAATTCTTGTAAGTGGGGCAAAGTTGCTGCCACTTCCAGTAAATTTTGTCCACATACGCATGGTGGAGATAAAATACTGGATCTCTTGGACTCCAAAGGGAATCTGACATATCACATCCAGTACCACCGATAGACTGCATTGATATTTCATTGCAATTATTAAATCAAAATTGCCAGGAGAATGAATTGGTTTCACTCACAATATGTCCAGATCCGTGATAATTTGAAGTGTCGTCACCGCGAAGTTGATCGTAAGTCGTTGCTGACCCCAAAACAGATGCAACCAAAGTAGAATCCCAAAAATCACCATCACCACATCTCTGCACGCATTGTCTTATTCCATTCGCAGCCAAATCTGTAAATGACGATGTGAACTGGCCATTTCGTAAACAAGAGCCTCTAGTGCCTTGTGTACCAAAATATGTGGCAGAAAAGAGATCGGTTTGAGTGGTATCCTGCCAATTCTGCGGGATTAAGAAAAATTATTAGCTGGTGGTACGACTTCCGTTGATTCTGTGTCTAACTCACATCATAATAATATCCCTCATCTAAATAAACCAATCCGCCATTCCATCCTGCGGAAGCCAGCGCTTTTTCATACAAACTGAGCATTGCTCTGTGAAACACCAGGAATTCAGCATTTGCTGTGATGTAGTTCACTTTTAGACACAAATGTTGACACCATGATCTGTTAAGTACCGTGAGCCCAATGAGCATTAGCAGCATGTGTAGCAGTGAAATCAGTCTGTAGACATTCGAGTAGCGTCTTGGTACTGATTGGATCTTGGGCGATTGGTTACGACTTTGACTGCTGCAATGTAGCCATTCTTCTCAGCCGCTGACAGCTGCATCCATTCCCTCCGCACAGTTGGATTCGTGCAAGCAGCGCTAGCAAGGCCAATAGAGGCCAAAGTGATTATCCAGATATTCATAAATTTCATTTTCAGTTCCATTCGAAATTCCTATGGGCACACTTTATAATGCCACCAATTTAATCAAGCCTAATTTAATCAGCAAATGGCTAAAGTAGCAACTTCTTAGAAGTTGCCGGCCGGGGTACCGACAAGGTCACATTTCGAAAAACTTGCAAGCGCAATCAGGCATTAAAATTATGGTAATAGCATCAAGACAGATCGCCGTATCTTGAAAAAAAAGGAAAGACGCATCAGACGCATTCAAGTAGACGCAACAACTTCCAACGTCGGCTTATTCAGCATCGCTTCATCTCCAAAGTTCTTATCAATCAATATTGAAACGAAATTGTCATGAACCGATCAAACTTGCAGGTTCAGGTGACTTCAGTTCCGAATATCAAAGTCTGGTTTCGTTTGAGGGATGGACTGGAGGATGTTTACAAATAATTGGAGAATAAATACGAGTTAGAACTCAGCAACAAGCGAGCAGCCTCGAACACCAATAACTCTTTCGCTTTAATTAACGCCCGGCTTCGACACGCAAGCAACGTCTTTGATCTGACCCATTCGCCGCCACAATGCCCAGTTCTCCTGTCAAAAACCAACGTCCGACCCGACCCGTCCACTGCTTTACTATTCTGCCATCGGCCTTTGGTATGCATGGAAACGAGCCGCAGAGCCGCTTTGCGGATGAAGAAGAATTGGAGCTAGCGACAGAATATGAGTATTCTTCGGACGAAGAGCCAAACAACCAGCTGCCTTCGAGATACACAAAAACTAGAAATCCTGGAAATAAATCAGCGTATAACAGCGCTGCCGAAGAAGCGCTCGCTCCGAGAGTCAAGCCTTGTGACACCTGTCTCCACTGCGGTAAATCGTTCAACTCCCAAAATGTTGGTGCACTCAGGCTGACCTGCTCCTATGTGAATAAGCTAACTTTCTTAATAAGGAATCAAATTTTCACACATCCGGCCCTACAGCCGTGGAAAGTCAGCGCCGGCTCCTTTGCAATATTTGTCAACTCCAAGAATCTGAAATGCAAGAGACAATCGAACGAATAAGTGACGCGCTGCCCCTTCTCAAAACGAAGAGACCCATTGGGACTTTCACAATAGTCGACCCACTTGTCATCACTGCAGACTTATCATCTTCATTTGGGCCACAAAGAGTGTCAATCAGTATTCAAAATACGGAAATGAACGGAACAGTTGCCGCTCGTAGCCGCAGGAGTGGATATTTTACATTTGTGGACGGCCCACCTATCGCAGAATATGACTGCTTAGCGCGCTCAAGTGCTGCCGCCGAATCTGACAACCAACTACTGACAGCTCGCCCTCCAGCACCAATTTTCAAATGCAAAACTTGTAACGATGAGTTCAGTAATCAAAAGGTGGGACTGATTTTTGGCACGGATAAATGCTAAATCATAATGTATTCCAGGAGCTCGATAAACACCGAGATCAAAGACGCACGTTTCACAGTTGCCGTATTTGCAAAATTTCCTTCCCTTTTGCTTGCGCTCTATTGATGCACAGAAAGAAGGAACATAATGAGCAGTTCCAAAGAAAAATTAAGAAAGCCGAGAAAGCTGAGAAAGCTGAGAAAGTAACGAAAACTGAAAAGAATGACAAACCCTTTGGATCAAGAAGAAGAAAAAGACTGTCGTGTTCTTTTTGTGGCAAAGTGTATTTCCACGAGTCCAGCCTCAAATGTCACGTTACAAAAACGCACAGTAAAATTTCAGTACATGCCGCAGAGTGACGTTAAATACTTCATAAATCAGTATATTATTTGACTCTAAATAAATAAAGATAAATAATTATATATTTTAAAGTGTAAATCTGTCTCTCAGAAAGACCGATGATAAAAACGAAAGAATCTACAACTATATCTGCTGCTCTTAACGCGCCTATATGTACGCAACTGCATTTCGACAATTTGTGTCATGCTATTCACAAACTCACGGATCGTACCTGTGGACCTTCAGACAAATTGATATTCTTCCCAGCAGAAGATATTGCCGACACAGTAAGCGATAATGCGACGGACTATGAAGATTCAGAACTTGAAGTAAGCGAAGAAGCGTCTGACTATGATGCGATGGAGATGTGTGAGATGGGTGGAGACTCTGAAAAGTCCCATGCTGTCAACATGGCGATGGCGGAAATGATGGAGACCGAGAGACTAGGATATATGAATCCAGCGGAAGAAGATTCACGCTCATCAAATAATTTTCCCGATTTGGGGGCCGAGGACCCACCGGCGTGTGCAGCGGGAATCACAAGTGTTGTTCCTCTGATATCATCTGAAATTCAAATTCCAAGCAGTCCATTGTCCGACGTATCAATTTATGATTCAGACATATTTGAAGATGATGATGCGAGAATTGCAGAAGATGATGCGTTTTCATCAAGCTGCACCCGTGACAATTCACGCGAGCCAACTCCTCAAAAAGATACGCCTCCATTTATTCACACAGAAGAGTTGGCTCATATACAATTAATTAACCCCATGTCGCCGTGGAGTTGTATCGCAGAAAATCCACCAAACAGGCATACCGTACTCCCACAATGGCCAATGTTCTTTGGTCAATATAACTATTCAAACTCCCATATACCGTGGTATCCACACATACCAAGAGAAAATTTTACCGCCGTGCATCCTTCAATCCACAGTATTCACAAAACGAATCTTCAATACGTGTCTCAGCAAATAAAACGAGAGCCTGGTTATAATATAGCTCCCTCGAATCAAAATTCACTACAACGATCATGTATTCAAGGAATTCGGATTGAACTTCCTCGAGTTATTGCTCCCACACCCAAAACTCCGTCTTCAACAACTTCCCGACCAAATCCATACACTACTCCGCCGGTCGAAGAAAGCGAGAAGCCAACTGAAAAATATTCACAATTCGAATGCCTTCAATGTGGAGGCAATATTCAAAGAGAGAGAGGTGCGCAATCTGCCGTGTAAATTTCTTGCTCATGAATATTTTTTGTTTTCCAGAGACTCATGGAACATATTCTTCGATACGGCTCGAATCCCCACCCTCCAAATAGTTCTGGCGATAGTCTGGCGCCTAGTCGGAATCCCGCAACTTGTCCGATTTGTTTCACCACCATTTCCCGAAAAGACAACATGAAAAGCCACATGACTCGACACGAAACTGCAAATGGTCCGCTTTCGTGCGGGATTTGCACTCAAAAGTTTCTTTATGCCCCTGCGCTTCAGAGGCATTTGAATTGGCATTCGGGTCAAACTAAATGTGTTAAGTGTGCTCTGGACATACCGGTGACTGCAGAGCACAGGAACGGGTTGGGTCGGGCTACGGACTTTCTATGTTCAAATTGTGCGGCCATCTTTCAGGCGGATGATTCAATTCAGTCAAATGGAAAATTCCTTGTTTGCTACGATTGTGGACAAGTGTTTGATGGGGAAAGGTTATTGTATGATCATCGGAGGACAATCATGGGGCTCAATAGAGAAAACCAGAGTTTCCACTTAGCCAAAGTAAAGAGTGAAGAATTAATCTGATTAAAATGTCGTCTGCTTTACAACCCATTCAGCCATTGATTGATGGTGCACACACCATCGGCTTCCAGCTAAAGAAGGGATTCAATCAAACCCAAGGACTGGTGTTGAATTTTGCCGAATCTCTGATAGCGCTGTGTCTGTTGTTGGGTACCAAATCAGATCACTGGACCTGACGAGAACTGAACCATGTTTTCTCCTGCAGGATCGACCTTCACCTTGCTCATCAGCAGTTTTGTTTCTGATCTTGTTACTCCGTTTCTCGGCCTGATTGGAGCTGCGAATCTGCGTAAGTGTGTTCCAGCAGTTCAAATGAAGATGTGTCTAACTGCTATCCTTCCTCAGCAAATCTATTCGTCGTTCTCAAATGCCCTTCAGTCTCGAAAAGTCCAACTGGTTGCAGTGGAGGATTTAGCCACCCGTACGCTACTGTTCAAGTGAGTTTGGGCTTGAGTCTATCGATCCATTTAATCAACATCCTGAAATACAGCTTGCAAATCTGGATGGCGCGGTAACATGGAACTATGGACAATTCCTCAACAACTTGATTCAAGCTTTGCTCATGTTTCTTGTTGTCAAACTGTTGGGTGACTACTTTTTGGCGTTCAAAAAACATGATGTGCCACAAACCAAAGAATGTGAAGAGTGCGCAATGCAAGTCCCCATTAAGGCCCGAAAATGCCACTGGTGCCTCAGTCCGCTAAATATGCATGATCTGGAGGTGGTAGTTGTTGATGACGATAAGAGGCGCGGGTCGATTGTTAGCGCCACAGAATTCCTGCGAACCAGTTTAACGCCTCAGATTCAAGGAGATTTACAGAAGGGCATGTCTTCATTATTGAAGCAAGGATAAAAGGTTTCGACTTTTCAACAATAGAACCATCTTTTATCCTGTTGCACATTTGTTCGCAACAACAAATCATACTGTAGTTATTGCAAATGCTCAGTGCAAAATAAAAAGTCAACTGCCGTCTATGTGAAACCAAAATTTTTATTCTCGTGTGCCAGTAGCAATGAGCTCTCCCAATTTGTTCTTCATAAATTGACGCATTGCTCGTATTTCAAGCAACGTCCCAAACTCGGCTGTATTCAAGGGCTCTCCGTTCTAGACAAAACATAAATTGAGAAAGATGATTGCAAAGAAATGGTACCAAAACTACCATAATAGCAGACGCGACTTTATCGGGACATCTAAGCATTACTGCAATGTAATGAAGAAGAAATAATCCACAGTCGCAGAAGTTGTTCTGATCTTGAACCTAGGATGATTCATTAAATAAATACCTTCCTCTCAAAAAAAAAAAAAAAAAAACCTTCGCATAAATCACTCTCGGTGTCTCTTCAATAGTGCTGCGATTAAGCTTATCTTTTGCTTCAGCTGCCAAGTAAGCGGCCAAATTTTTTCCAACTTGAGGATGTTTTCCTGCCAAGGAGTCGAAAATAAAAATAGTGCATCTGAGAAAGGCGTAAAAATGTTGCACCACTTTGCCAAAATTGTAAACGCAACTCAACTTGTCTTCAGCGTCTTTGGTTTTCCGTTCCAAGTCAGCCATGTTTTCGACAATCATTGATCCGTCATCATCTTCCAAAACAATCTCTGAGTCTGCTGCCTTTCCATCATGTTCCTTGGCCAAAATCGCTCCTGGATTCCAAATCACTGCCAAATACCAATGAATTCGCTCATTAATTGGTACAATCAAGAATTTTTTCTTGAATATGTCGAATTTCCGCGTCCACCGTTTGAGCTTTTTGAAAGTATCGTCTATGACAAGTTTCCTATCCCATAAAATATTAGCTTGTTAGATTGAAAGAAAGTTTCAAATTGGTAAAAACTCACTTAGCTCCCTCATCCTTTGTTGTCAACGTTTGGAAAAAGAATGTGTTGAAAATATGGAAATCATCTAATCTATCGCTGTTGTACGTCAAGGTGGTGTATCTGAAAGAGAAGAAACATAAAATATAAGCTATTACAAGGCAGTGAAAAAAGGGTTCGGGTCTCGTACACACCGAATATAGAATTCGATTAAAGTATCGTTCAGGAATTCCCCTTCCTTTAACCGCTCCAAGTCTTCTTTGTGGATTGTAACAAGATTTGTTCCAGTTCTTGGGTAAATAACGACACTGCATTCTATGATTTTAGAAAACGAATGACAAATTCCTCCTTCAGCCTTACACTTGTGGTTCATACGAAACTGCAGTTGCGGGTGGCATAAAAGGCTTTGATATCGAGGATGACTTCGTATCGCTGGTTTTCAAGGGTTTTGTAGACTGGGGCAGCTTTATCGTGGCCGCTGACTTTGATTTGATTTTATCCTTTCCAAAATCAAGTGACCCAGTTTCTGCAATTCGGTCTTGTGTTTCCGATCAATGAATTCAAATTCATTGTAATCGACAAGTCTAGAGTGGTCTTTGTGTTGCGTTGGTTGTTCCTCTTCTGGCGCGTTGGTGGGCTGGACAAGGTTTAGGTCGGAAGAAACTCTTCCAGTGTTTGAATATTGAGATGTGAAATCGAAATATTGATTTTGTTCTTTTTCGCTGGAATCGGGAATCAGTAAACCCAGTTTCCACACAAACAACTCACGGCAACGGACGAATTCTGCCACCCAGGCGGGTTACAAAAGGAAGGCTTTCTTCTCGGTTCAGGAAAACAAAAGCATGAGCATCGGTTCCTCCGACTATTTCCAGAATCCCTAAGCCATAATTGGGCGAGCGAAACACTCTCATCTGAATTAAAGAGTATCAACAAACCGCCGACGCTAGCAATTTCGCACCTGTTTGCCCACAACTCTGATGTCGCTTATAATTCCAGCAATATTCGCGTTGAACAAGACAACGTCATGGCCAACAATTAGTGTAATGGGACCATCGCGCGTGCTGGACTTGATGCACACGATGTTTCCGTTGGAAGTCTGAATATAACAAAGCACATCCAGCTTCTTATTCGGTTTTTGTTTTTGGCTTTTCGTTGCAGTCTGAGGCTGAGGCTTCTTTTCATCGTCCGAGTCAGCAACTTCAATCGCAACTTGTCTGCCATGAGAAGTCTTTGGTCGCTTGTCCAGGTGGGCTTTGCTTATCTTTGAGTTGGCAGTTTAAGGTGAGTTAAGTGATCCAAACCTTCTTCTCGATCTGTCGACGTTGTCCTTGCAGCCACTCGCTTTGCGTTTAGCTGTTGGCGTTGCTGGTTTGTGTTTGCCAAAGACGCCTTTCGCACTTCTTCATAAGGGCTTGGTACTTTCATTTGTTCTTAAAAAACTAAAAAATCATCTATTATTCTCTCTGTCTCTTTTTTCTTGTCAATTATTATTGTACTGTCCATCCGTCAATAAATAAGTGAGCCAGTGACGCTTGTGATTTGAAATTGTGAAAACCCCGTGCAATGATGTTTGTTGTGCGCCATCGCGTTTCTTTGAAGAGTCACGGGTGGATGGCATCATTTGCGAAACCATAAATAACCCTTCCAGAGACTGAATAAGAATAAAAAACGTATCCAAAAACATACAAATATGACTGTTGTAGCTGCCTTGACAAATTCCAACGACTTCTTCGACTTTGAGCTTGTTGCTACCGAAGACCTTACCCACAACACCAAGCGGTTCACCTTCGCCCTTCCAAAGGGAGCCACGCACTTAGGACTTCCTACTGCCAGTGCCGTGGTTTCCAAATTTGAAGTGGAAGGCGGCGATCCAATCATCAAACCTTACACTCCAGTCGAAGACCCAGCCAAGGGCGTCACTGGAACTTTTGATTTGATCGTGAAGCACTACCCTAATGGTCCAAGCTCAACTCGATACTTTGCCCTCAAAAAAGGGGATAAGATCGCACTCAAGGGACCAATTCCAAAGTACAAGTATGAAGCGAACAAGGACAAGAAAATTACTTTGCTTGGTGGAGGTACTGGAATTACCCCATTGTTGCAAGTGATTCAACGCGTTCTTTCCAACCCAGATGACGACACAAAGGTAATTTTCAGCTTTGATTGATAAACGATTAGCTTCACATCCTGGACACGCTTTACTAAATAGTTGAATTTTAGCTCACATTGGTCTTTGGAAACGTGTCTGAAAAAGACATCATCCTCAAGGAATACCTCGACAAACTTTCTGTCGATCACAAGGATCGATTCACAGTGCACTACATTATCGACAAGGCTGCAGAAGGATGGAATGGATACGTCGGATACATCACTGCTGATATTCTGACTGCCGTACTGCCAAAACCTGGTGAAGGCAAGGTATTTATTTCTGGTCCAAACCCATTCCTTGAGAGCGTTTCTGGAGGAAAGGGGCCAAACTTTACACAAGGAGAAGTTGGTGGATTATTGGCGAAAGTTGGGATACACAACTGCCGATGTGTACAAGTTTTAAGCAATAAATAGTTCATTGTTTGAAGCTTGCTGATACCCACCATTTTCGGCCACGTGCACGGGCACCTGGCGATAACCTTATCAGGAATCGCGTCATTGCCCGTGCTCTGAAGAAGAAAGCCCAACAAGAAATCCAAGAAATTCCAAAAATGTCCAACGAACCTTCCTCCCACACACTTGTCCCAGTGCAAACAGAGGAGTTCATCACGGCCACGACGGGAACTCCTCAGAATCAACAAGCCGACAGCGATGACAACAATGGCAAGGAGAAGCATAATGCCCCGTTCTTGTCTCTATGGGAACTGTTTGTCCTGTTTCTTGGATTTGGACTTAATGCATGGGGTGGAGCTGTCGCGCAGATTGCGTTGATCCAAGAGGCGATTGTGAAGGAGAGGAAGTGGATTACCCCAGCAACATTCAAGAAGGTGTATGCCGTATACCAAGTGCTTCCTGGTCCAGAGGCTGCAGAACTTTGTTGCTATTTTGGCTATCTTTCTCGAGGCAGAGTCGGTGCTTTGGTTGCAGGAATCGCCTTCATTCTTCCAGGGTATGTCGAACAGATATGCGCAGCATTTGAACTGATATTTTTGTCGAAGCTTCCTGGCCATGCTGTTCCTCTCGTATATTTATGTCGTTTTCGGTCTCACGAACAAGTACTTTCTGGCTAGTTTCAAAGCTTTGCAACCCATTGTTGCTGCCATGGTGTTACGGTAACTCAAGCCTTTGTGACTCATATTCGGCGACTTAAACGACTTCTCATGATTAGCGCGGTTCACAAAATTGCAGAGGAAACAATGGTTAACCACGCCACGGGCCTCTTTGATCGCAAGATTCTCGCCTTTGCTATTCTCGCTGGTTTGAACACAGCTCTCAACATCAACTTCTTTATTTCTCTGGCTGTATTTGGTCTTGCAACTTCTGCTTTTGGAAGTGCTTCTAAATATGGTCCTGCTGCCGGATGGAGTATTCTCATTGTCGCATACGCATCAGCCATCACGTACATTGCATTGCTGGGGCTTCCCTCTGAAACTGCCTTGGGTCTTGGTGTCTCGAAAACTGCCGATCTAGGACATTTAAGTGCCTTGGGTTTGGTAGCTGGGGCCTTATCGTTTGGAGGAGCCTACACTTCATTCCCATTCGTCTTGCAAGAAGCAGTGGTTATCGGCGGTTGGATTACACAAAAAGTGTTCCTTGATGGTGTTGCCTTGGCGAATGTATTGCCTGCACCAACTGTTATTTTCTCGACGTTTGTTGGATTTTGGGGTGGCTACCACTATTACGGAGAGAGTGGTAAGTTCTCGCAGGTTTTTGGTTTCAATTCTTAATAACTAAATTGCAATAGTGGGGCATGGATTTGCGGGAGCGATTGTTACAACAATCGGCATGTTCATCCCGTGGTAAGATTTGTTTGGAGTCCAACCCAACCTTACTGTGTATTAATCAATTTACAACAGTTTCTCCTTCACCATCATTGGACACAACTTTTTCGATAGTCTCGTTCACAAGAAATCTATTGCCAGCTTCCTTGACGGTGTCTCTGGGTCTGTCGTTGGTATCATTGCCGTGACAGCTGTCAAACTTTTCCATAGCGCAATTGAAAGCGCTGCAAGTCCACCTCCAGGAGGTTCAATCGATTCTCAAACTGCAAGCGTGAATGCGGTGTCATCCCTCATGTTGTACTTCTTGACCTTGGCTGTGTTGTACAACTTTAAAGATAAGACCACAAATGCGCTTGTTGTCATTGTTGGTGCAATTACGGGACAATTTCTCTTTTTATAGAGCCTCTTTTTTTCTTGGGTAAAATGCGAATAATCTGGACGATAGAATGTTCTTATTTAATTAAAAAAAAAAAGAAATCTTCTAAAAACCACCATGGATTTTCTCTTGATGCGACTTTAAATGATGTCTTTGCGTAAAGCACGAGCTGCATTCAGGGCACTTGAATGGCTTCTCGCCAGTATGAATTCGTTCATGAACCTGTCAAAAAAATCAAACTTTAAAACGATGAACAAAAAAACGGAATCCAAACCAACCTGCTGGCTATGAAAACTGCTTAAACTGCATAAAACAGAACTTGCATTGATAAGGAGTTTCATTTGTGTGCAATCGCTGATGTGTTTTCAAGTGCTGCAGTTGAGTAAACGCATGTCCACAGACTTTGCATTTGTACGGCTTTTCACCAGTGTGAATTCGAGTGTGCTTGGTGAGTTGATATTTGATGGAGAAAGATTTGGGGCAGTGCAAACACTGAAATTCTTTCCCTTCCGAGACAATCTTTGATGAGTGGGACGCATTGGTTTTCTTGGGAGTAGAAGAGGCTGAAGTAGAATGTCTCTCTGCTGAAGCTGTTGACTTTGACTGCTTTGATGTGACGTGCGACTCTTTATCTAACTCAGACTCAGACTCAGACTCTTCAAACTCAGACTCAGACTCAGACTGGTCCTTGTTTTCCTCAAACTCAAAGTCTGAATCGTTCTTAATCACCAAATGCTGCTTCCGGTGATGGGCACTTTGGCTGACACCCTTGCAGTACTTTGCTTATAGTGCCCATCCTTATCGATTGCGCCTTCTGTTTCTGCAAACCGAACAAGTTCTGTCGCCGCCCATTCGATAAAACCAAGCAAAAGCTTCTCTGGGATAACATAAGTAGAGCCCACTTTGGGATCTGCCTGCACACAGTCCTTCTCAAAGCTCTCATTGCACTGCTTCCGAAGATAAACACCAACTGAGCGCTTGAGCTCCTTCCGTTCAGGAATCGATAAATCCAGAAATTGCGGTAACAGAGACCGCAGAATTAACGTGTACTTTGAGGAGCTCATTTGTTTTTTTTTCAAACAGTCCACATAAAAAAATAATGGACAAACTGACTCTGACGAAAGAGAAACCGGACTCGGTGCTGCACTCTCTGTGCTCAGTCTCAACTACAATCAAGAAAGGATCAACGTTTAGAGTAGAAGCAAAATCCGATTGTGAGTTGTTTTCCAGCGGTCACTGTCACAAACAAACTTCAACCACAAAAATTCCCTCCCAGTGCTTTCACAGGTTGCTTCATTTCTTCCAAAGATAAAACACGCAAATGATTCTCTGTCACATAGTTTGGAATCTGGGAAATCTACGCTCGAAGATGTCGACATTGAGGCCTTGAAGGATGGCGACCAACATATCGAAATGGTACCCCGAGATTGGCATTTCTATTTATCATCACACTATATACCGACATTGATTTGAATCAGGACTTGGGATTGGGCGTGTTCGATTATGCTCCTGAAGATATCTCAAAGATTCCAAAAAAAGACTGTGATATTCTTGAAAAAACAAGGAGACTCGTCGGACGATGAAGATCAAATCTCTTCCTTGAAATTGAAACCAGATTCCGAACCGATATCATCTTCAGACAGTCACAGCACGAAATCGAAAAAGAAGAAGAGAAAACCAAGGATTCAAGTTCTCAAATAAAAAAAAAGAAACCAGTTCCTGATTTATAACATCCCCAGTGTCAATATCCAAAATAAAAATTCGAAAAAAACACTTATGCAAAATCCGATAAGTCGATGTCATCAATGCAAATCCCAACGGAAAAAATGCGACCGAGTTCTACCTTCCTGCGGTCGATGTACACGAAAAGGATTCGCAAATCAATGCTGGTACCCACCTCCCAGAACGAATTCGAAATGCTCTCGATGCGTGAACCACAAGAAAAAGTGTGTTCCCACCATGAATGATGCTTGTGCACGATGTATTTCCCTGGGCGTCCAAGACGAGTGCAGTATACATCCAGAACAACTTGCTCTCAATGCATCCCATATTTCTCCTGATGGCACTGCGTCGACAGCTGAAACGAGCTTGCCTTCGATATTGAACCCAGGGTTAGACACAGTAGTTGAGGGCCGCGAATCTATTCTAGCGCCCATTTTACAATGCTTTGGAGGCTCCTTTAATTGACTTGGAGCGTGTTCATGACTGGAATTCAGGCGACGAAAAGCGGTTGGTATTGTCAATTTAAAAAATGCCAAGACCTTGCTGAATAGATCATTACAAACATGAATAGCCGCGAAAGATGATGGATAGAATCGCTTCAAATTTCATTTATTACAAACAATTGCATTTGAGGTGTTGGATAAGTCAACAGTATTCATTCCCGTAGATTCTTTGATAATATTATAATCGAGTTAAGAATTAGCATTCAATAAATAAAGCGTAGAATATCGATATAAATCTGCAATAAATAGGACGATCAGGTTGTTTGTTTTGTTTGCGTTCTAGACGCGATTTAAAAATAGGAACAGGCACTGAAAAAAACATGGACAGCAGCCCCGATAATGACCCAACAGAAGAATTATTCGGAGGCTCCGACGACGAAAGCCCAGAATGCAGATACCTAACAGTAATCATCCAGTTGCTTGAAGAAATGCCTGAGCAAGAGCAAAACCAACTTGCGATGCTGCTTCAAAACGCAAAAGAGCTGCTCACAACCATGGCGCTCAACAAACTAAAAGATGCTTTTCAAACCATCAGCCGATTAGACTTGGACCAGGAGCCGCCAGAGACGGAGTGCAAACAAATGCTCGTTGATTTAAGGAGTTATTATCTGTACAATGGGATGCGGGCGCAAGCGAATAAGATGTTGATGATGCTTGCACAAGCAGGGATGGTTGCCACAGGACCCGTTGGTGACAGAGCTGATGAGGGCGAAACCGAAACTTTACGAACCAAAGTTGAGAAGGGGATCAACAATGACCCTGAATCGACCAAATTCTTCTTTATCGATCGAATTGAAGGATGATATTCCCTGTAGTGGATTCTCACGCTCATCAGCAGGATATAGCTACAGAATTACCTCTTGTGACAAAACCTTCAAAAAAGCGCAAGTCTATTGTCACCGAGCCTTCTTCCAAAAAAATAATCAATGAGAAAACTCACCGGAAAGATAGCAAAAAACCATCTGTCGTTGATAAGAATGTACCACGCATTTCAGTCGCTCAATCACCAAAAGGACCAATTCCGGAAAAAGTCAAACCCAATCACGATCATCCACCTCCAGCTCCTCGGATATTGGCTGCGAAAAATCCACCTGCGCCTCTAGCCGCACCTAAAAAGGCAGAAATCCGTAACAAACAGTCAACCCCGCCAAAAGAAGTACCACCCCTCGATAATCCTCCAGTTCCACCAATTCTTACAGGGCCCGATCTTGCAGAAACCACAAAGAAACAATACATACCTCCGAAAAATAAAATCAAGAAACACATCCCAGAACTCCCAGTCTACAGCACACGAAACAATCACTCTCGAATACCATCTCCAAAATTAGAGCCTATTCTCCCACGACGCCATCCTCCCCTTCCGCCAACAACTGCTTCACATCCTTTTAAAGTTTTCGGCGTCTATGGACAAAATCAGCGACGAAAGGACCAAGGCTGGGTTGCAATCAATAAATGCAGCATGCAGGCACCGAATCTGTTTCATGAAGACTTGGATCTCGATCAAATTGCAAGAGTTATCATTCGCCATCAAGTTTCCGAGTATGACTCCTTTGAAAGGTCGAATGTCTGGCGTTGTGGCATTAATGGGTCGATTAAATTACGGACTCCAAGCGGAATAAATCGAACGATTATATTCACACCTATTTTTGGCGGTATTATTCCCATGCTTTACTGCGTTGCGCGTTTTCTGACATTGTTTTGCGTTTGTCATTGTTTCCAACCAACAAAACGGCCAAAACAATGCACAATTCTTTCGAAGCCGGCGGAGATATACAAGATGTACGCGTCTTGGAAGCTGCGATTTTAATACTTGAGTCTCTTCCAGATGCACAGCAAGAGGAGCTGTACACTCTCATGTTCCAAGCGAAAGGTCTTCTCGCGAATATCGCACTCATGAATTTAAGTAAAGCAATGATGAGCATGAGTTTTGGGAGTAGTTTGGACTTGGAAGGAGGATCAAAGATGGCTGATTTTGAAGACGGTGGCGCGGTTGAACACTTTCTTACAGTTGACAAGACAGTGGTCACTCAAAGGCATCACCAAGGCGTAAATAATCACACACATGCCGATGGAATGCACTCAGGCGGTAGGGCTGGTTTTGAAACAGCGGAATCCACGCTGTTTGTCCCCACACTTCCATCAAGTCCAAACAAGAATCCTCAACCGACTGAGGGCAACACTGCTGAATATCTCAGTAGCAGAGCTATTATTGACGATGGTCGAGATCCTATTGCTCGAATTAACGACGCTTTGGTATCGATTCATCAGGCGATGGAGAGTATGGGACTCTCGGAACTGTTTAAAAGCTATGGCGGAATCGAAAGTGTATTGAGCTTGCTGGTTCAATCTGGAATGCCATTTCTTAGTCCTTCAGCGAAAGCAGCGTTGAACCCCCCTCCACCGCCTCCAGCACCGGTTCACGAACCACCGCAGATCAAACGCCCAGCCAACATTCCACCACCGTTCCAAATGCCAAAAACACCGCCATCTCCACCTCCACCCCCTCCTATGGCGAAAAGGCCAGCATCGATACCGCAAACACCAAAGAAACCTCAACAGCCAATGAAACGCCCGACTTCCCAATTACCACCTCTCCAACACAAACCGCCTACGAAACCAATCAAAATCAAAATCGATCGCACTCCGTACAAAGACCACCACCATTTCACACCGATCCGTCCAAAACCGCGAGCACTCTTGCATCCCATTCCTTTCAGTTTCGATTCTCGAGTACTCGACTTTCCGAAACACGCGCCTGGAAATTACATTTCAAAAGGGCGTCCACAGACTGTAAGAGGAATCACATGGGCAGCACTTGATCCACAGTTGATTCGTGTGCCAAAACATGTGAATATGGATTCGGGTATCGATTTAATTGCGCGTGCGGTTGTTGAAAAGGATTTGAGGCGGTTTGCGGGGTATCAAGAGCGGATGGAAGTTGCTACAGACTTGTTGATGAAGATCCATCCGGAAATGAGGGAGTTTGTTCCGGAGGAGCCATCGTTGTTTGGAATGTATGGGGAAGAAGGCGACTTTGCTCCTAGGGCATTAAGTGCGAGTTGGGGAACACTGTTTCAGAATTAAACGCAATATTCGAATCAACGAGTGCATTCATTGATCAGCGATGGCTTGTGTCTTACATCACCACGTGTCTTTGCTACAACTTCATCGAAATGACTTCACCAGACACCTCGCTCATCCTCGATCTCACTGCCACCACGCCCTCGGGCCACTACTCGTACACGCTCAGCGCCGCTGGCCGCGAGACCGTCAACGGGCGCGCCAACCTCGCCGCATCCGACAGTCTGTGGCGCGCGCTGCAGCCCCGCGTCGAAGGCGTGCTCGACCTCTTCCTGAGCCTCAACGTCGTCCTCGTTGCGCCCGACTGTCCGAAGCGTTCGGACTCGGCGCTCGCGCTGTCCGTGTGGTCGCCGGACTCGGGCCGCGCGCGGCGCTTCAACCTGAACGAGGTTCCGACGCGCAAGCTGCGCATGAAGGCCGGGGACGACGAGCAGGCGGTGCCCGAGGCGCTGGTGCTGCTCTTTGAGGCCCTGAAGGAGCGGGGCGTGTGGACGCTTTGAGGAATAAAAAGGGATTGAACAATATTGCCTATACGATGTGTGTTGATAGAAAATACTGATGATCAAACTCCGGTGGATCTCAAGAAGGCGATGATTGGGAAGTTTTTGGTGTGCCGTTTGCCATTAAATTGTGCTTAGTGATTGCTAACGGCATGCCGCCAATTTATTGTTAGTTATCTGGCCAGGGCGAGTCACAACTGCGATGATCCAGTAATATCGACACATCTTGTGTCGCCGTTGTCACATGCCGTCATGTGATGTGAGGAACAATTTTTCATCAGTATAAATTGCCTTGCCTTTACCTTTCGCCTGCCTCACTTTCAAAAACTAAAAGCAGCTTACATTAACATGAACAATTCAATACTTCAAGCGCCTTATACAGTCTTCTTCTCTGACCCAGGCTGCACTCAAGCCATCAGAATCTCATTCGCAAACACCCCAACCGCCACCTGCCCCACAACTACGAAAACTGAATGTATCCAGCACCCAACGTTCGTCAATTGGTACACTCAAACAGGGTGCGTCACCAGAAGCTATCCAAGCTTGGACACTTTTGGAATACAATATTTTGGAACTTTACCCCAAGTCCAATGGTTCTCACGAGCAAGTACGGGGGAACCCACCAATCCACTTTACTGTAATATTCCCGGTACTATTACTTGGTCTTTCCAGTCTCCGATCAGTAGTTGCGTGCCCAACATTGATCATCAGAATGAAACCACAGTCTCAGGCAAAACCTGGAAGTACGAGAAAGTAAATCCTTTTTCGAGTCCTGATATGTACATGGATGCAAGTCCTGATGTGAGTGTGGATCTCTTTGATGACCCCGAGTGTCGGGGTACCAAAGTTGGAAATTTGATCGTTCATGGTGGGTGTAACCAGTACCAGTTCTTGAATACACCGCCTGCATTTGAAGTTGGCCATGGAAAATTCTTGTGGACAAAGGATACTTTCTTCTTGGACGACGATTGCAAATTGCCAGCGAGTGTGATTATTGCTCCGGCTGACTCATGTGATGTGACGGATTTGTCAATATGCCCTGGCGCCGGAAAAGTGAGGCGAGCGTGTATTCAGACAATGTCGTGGGACGAGCAGCATAGCCTACATTATGGACTGATTCGAGACGGGGTGTCCCCTCCGATGGTTTTGATGACAGAGGAAACTTGTCCAGAAAATGGACCACATACCAAATGCAACGTCACGAGAACCGCTTCTCTACTAGATACATGCGTGGGTGGTTCGAATGGGATGTTCTACAAGAGACATGTAACGGACATTCGAGGTCAAAGTAATCGTGCCTTTTCAGAGATTTCATTCAAATCCTCGGACTGCGCGGCAGCGAGCGGTGTTGGTTCTAGACTCATTCCGTCGGGTTTAGCGGGTATATCATTTCAAGCATTTAACAACACTTGGGGGTACTCGTCAAACGCCGTTTCTATCAATACTATAAACATTTCTTTCCTTCTTCTCTTTCTTTCGCTTCTACTATAATGCTTGCATTATTAATTAAAATGGTTTCATTATAATACATAATTATAGCGCTTCATTGAAATTCGTATCCACGTACTTTTACAAACGTCATTTCTTAGTATTCCTTCGTGAGTGAACCCGAGCTTTTTAGCCGCAGGGAAAGGCTTTCCATTTCGACCATCGCATTACAAGAAAATACGATCAAACAGGAATACATCCTTGGCGAAATCTATGAGAGAATTTGTCGCTTCAGTAGCGATATCGCGTCCTTCAAAATCAGGAACCAACCAATATGCAAGAGCTGCAGATTTTGCTTTCTAATCAACACGACGAAGACTAAACAAGCCAGAGAGTTTTCCTTGTCGAGAACCAAATATGTGAATCTTGTACGCTCGTGCCACTCTTTAAGACGTACTTGATGGTTTTCGAGATTGTTTTTCTTGATTTGCACGGTTGATCCACTTTCTGATGGATGGAAGCGCAGGCTTAATCGCTTTCTGGAAGACGTCGGCGTCTGTGGATTTGATTCTTGAATGTCCGGAGAATGAGTCGCGCTATCTCTAACTGCTGAGGGGCTTTTAGCCTTTTTGCATCATTACATTTCTACTATTCTACTAGACTACTACTTCAAGCCTTTCAGACGTAGCCGGGATAATCCAAGGGAAGCATGTATTTCTAATTACTTCTGCATCATCGTCACGGGATTTAATTCTGTTCCAAATCTAGAAATGGCTTCGACGGCGGCAACACCAACACCTGCCGATGAGCTCCACGTTGACGCGATTCTTCCGCCAGAAACTTCAATGGCGCCGCCAACAATATCTGTCGGTGATTTGCTGTCAAACACGCGTAGTCCAGTCTTTCAAGGCGAGGCCTCTTCAAACTACACTACAACTTCTGGACTTGCTGTGGCCTCCTCCAATCAGCGGACGAGATCTAGGAAACCAACAACGTCTGCTTTACCGGCAACTCCAGATCTGGCAGCAGAGCGCGAAGTGCTGATAAGGTGGGTATTCCCAGTATTCCCAATAAAGCATAGACCAAAAAGAGTATTCACCAATCATTTGAATCACCAGCCAACTTCTTGACTTACAAGAAATAGTTCGAGGTTTCATTTTAATTTATTTAGCTTACTGTTTCTCTTTCTTCTTCACTTTTTGACTATTGATTTTTTTTTTTTTGCATTCTGAAGGTCTTGTGGATCGTGTCGAAACAGCTCGCAACGATCACACACTGAAAACTGCGGAAAACGCAGTGCTGTTGAAATACATCAACAATCTTATGGCCGCTGGAGGCGCAAAGTAGATTTGACGTGATTGAATAAGTATTTAAAATAATAAATCAAACAAAAAAAAGGGGTTTAAGATGGCGCTCATAACGCTTTTCGTCACAGCTTTCCTCTCGTCTTTCGGTCTCAACTTTCAAAAAATCTGGGAGTAGCGTCAAGGGAGGGCATATGGACTGATGGCCATAGCCACAAGTCCAGTTGTTTCGCTTCCAGTCTACAAACCCACCAACGATCCAGTTGACTCCTTCACTGTTGGAATATCAATCGAATACACGCGATGGTATATACATCTTTCACTTGTTTTACTCACTGACGGCTCGCTCGCATATAAACAGTTCCGTTTTCTTACGAGAAAATCCTATCATCTGTATCCATCCCTTTCGCTATCGCATTTACTGAAGACGGAGGAATACTGCTTGGTCAAGGAGCCATCAATCAGAGATTCGAGAATCCTGCCCACACCTTTTATGATGTTCCACGTTTCATTGAAAGTGACAGCTACGATTCTACAAAATACGAGTTCAACGTTAGACGCAATAATAGCGGGAATCTCGTAACTCGTTTTCAATGTGGCCTCTGGAGGCGTTGTTACTTCTTATCGCGTCGATAATTTAGTTCCTAAAATACTTCCACATTTGCTGGCGCAAGAAAATATTTGGAAGCAAGTGAGTCCCTTAAATTAGTACTCCGCTCTATTATTAATCGTTTTTTTGGCTTTGTTAGCAATATCAATCTGTGGGATTTCTCCGATTATCAACGCTCTGTTGTTTATGGCACAACCAAATCAAATGGAATACGTAATATCCGAATTTTACCACAATCTTCAGCCATTGCAGCGGCGCACAATATAGAATATCTCTTCACGCAGCACACTATACTGGTTTTCGATCTCGATCTAGATGATTCCACAGCAACCGTGTTGGGTATTGAAGATGGAGTGGCTAAGGTGCTGATCTAAAAGACAATGACTTCTGGAGCCCAGATCTTCATTGCACGGATCATGAAAAGAATCTTGATTGATCATTCTATGGGGTTCTCAAATGCTTGTGAGTTGGATCACGCTTCAAGACAACGGATGGAAACAGATATGGCCGATATTCTTTCCGAGCTTCATATGTCAGCAGCGAAACATATAAATGTGCGCTCCAAATGCGAGAGCGGCGACATTTTATCTGGCTCTGTATCTGCACGGGATCTACGTGTGTTGATTGGGATTTGGGCCAGTTACGTTACCATTACTGTTAGAGATTCCCTCGCCAGCGCAGGAATCCAATTCTCTCACGTACAGGATTTAATTCTTTCGGGATGCTTTTCGAGAATGCTGATTTTATCAGAATATCTTTCTTCCAACGAGCCCTTGCAAATTTATGTGCCCCAGAAACAAGTTCTTGCCTATGAATCTGCTTTGGTTTCCACCCAAGGACGAATAGGGATATAAAATTGTGGAAGACATGAGTATGCGTTTAGTCCTTCAAGTATCGGAATTCTTCTTGCAAACGGAAGCATCTCTTGGCTCGTTGGTTGGAAGATTTCCATTTACGAAGGACAACACCGAAACGATCATCCGGAATTCAAAAAAGAATAAAGTCGATACTTGGGTCATTTGTGATTTGAGGGGGTAGCTGGTGGGTTTTTTCGAGCGATTATGATGTATGAATGATAACGAATTATTCCAGTGGTCAAATCAAGCTGCATATATCCGTTCAAATACTTCAACCAAAGTCGTTGGTTAACTCAGATATCTAAATACGACTGAGACGTTGCTTTTTGTTGCCGTTTCTCCTTGCCCAAACCCGTATAAGTTAGCCCAAGCAAATAAAGTTGACACTGGATACTATTTCGAAGGCAGATCAAAGAAGCAGACGGGACCAACTTATATTCGAAGCGTCGAACAATGGAGTTCTGCGACCGTAACTACCATTCTCCAGCTACTTAAATGATTTTAACGCCAATCCAATTGCTGTCACACAAGCAAAGTTGTCGATAATTCTGGAAAGTTGGTTAGAATACACCAATGACTGCAAACATAACTACTATATTTCCCGGAAAAGAAACGAGCACGAGAGTTAATGTATCTCAGATATGCCCGCGTCGTTTCTGTCGAGGATAAAAATATCCTTACGCAGCAGATTCGCGAGGCGGAGAGGGGTTTGAAAAGTGCGGAAACGTCAGAACGGTCTTTTGCTGCTGTTCAAGCACATTCATTCGACATGTAGTAGAATTCTGGATAACTCGATTAGCAATAGAAAAATGAAGAGATGAGCACATTGATTGAGCTTTGACTATGATTTTATTTAAATATTTGAATATAGTAACAACTTCGTCAACAGTTGTAATTTTCTTGAATCTTGACAGGTAGCATACTTGGCCACAATAGCAACCCAAAACAACAAGGCCGAAACAAAAACCGTACGAACAGCAATCCAAATATGCCCCTTTGGTAACATCTCCATGACAACTCCAATAGCAATAACCCCAGACAACCCCAAAGTCAGTGCCAAAGCATAGTCTTGGACACATCCGGTTCGGACATTGAAAAGCACATTCCCGGAATCAAAAGCCCCCATAATCGGGTCATATAGCGAATTAAAAACATATCCACCCATTACCAAAGAAAAACTATGCATCTTCTGCGGCTCGATCAAAAACTTTTTCTGATCCTTTGCATTCTCAAACAACACCGCGACAACCTGTGCAACGTTCAAATTCCACCTCTCAACCCGGGCTAAATGCTCCTTATCCCGATTAATAGTCACATAGAAATACAAAAAGCCCAAGATAACCAACAAATTGGAGGCAATTCCAGCGACAAACCCGAGGCCCACATTCCAATCACACAACTCGTGATAACGGGCATCCAACCCAGTCAAAACCCACACCACAGGCGTTACAATTCCAATAAATAGTCCGCACAAAACATCTGAAATAAAATGCATTCCCAAAACACATCGGGAAGCCGCTGTCATTAATGTGATCACCAAAAGTGACCAGACAGTTGGAAGCGCCATTGCGCCCGCAAACGAATACCCCTCGTTGTACACGTAGTAGCAAAGCGAGCTACTAAATATTGAACCCACCAACGCCGAGTGACCTGATGGGAAACTGTAGTCTGTCTCCCACACAAATTTCGACAGATGCAACGTCTGGTCAATCCAAATGGGGCGAGGTGCTTTCCAATAGTATTTCATGAACATGTACACAATATTGGCAATAGCGATTCCTTTTCCAATAATGTACATGAGCTCAAGGTTGTAGTTGATGCAGACGCAGAAGATGAACATGGCAATCAGAACATCCGACTGGAACAAATAGTGTAGAATTGTGAAGGGGATTGCAGATATCTTCCTGACTGTTGGGTGTTGCAGAGTGTGAAGGAGTTGGAGTTGGATTTGGTAACTCTTTTGGTTGAGGTAGATGTTATCATTCGCTGAGGCATGAGGTACTGCGATACCAGCAACAGTAGCTGCATTGTTGCTAGTTTTGCTGGATAGGGCGGTCAAACTGTTCGCATTTCCATCACTGGCACTACTAGAAACAAGCATACCCTCGAGTTGTGGCTGCTCGAGTTGTAGGCTGGTTGTTATTTGGGATCATTTTTTTTGAACCTCCTCGAGTTGTGGCTGGTTACTTGGGATCATCTTTATTGAACCGAAAAATCTCATTTTTTAAGAGATTTTAAGGATTACTAATAGCCCATGAGTTCAATGTCAGACGTGAAGCCCAAGGAATACTGGAAGCGCGGTCTTACAAGCGGAATAAATTTTATCTTCTTACTCGTCACTTCACAGTAACTTGAATAACGCCCAATTTTTAAGTCAATAATTACATGAGCAAAGAAATCGCGGCTGAGCTTTTCATCAATTGAAATAAAGAGAAAGGTTCGGCGTCAGCAGGCAGGCAGTGTAAGGCCAGCGACACCAGTTCGAGGGTCTGGTGCAAAGCACACAGGGTCCCAAGAGAGATTCAAAAATATTTGTGATAATAGATACGTACAATGTACGCAGATTTAGTTATCACACTAAATAGAACAGATACTACACTTGATCTTAGCCAATAGGCTTGAGAGGATTGTAAGGAACAATTGAAGGGTTGGGCCTGCCTTTTTATACCTTTTTTCCGTGCGCAGTCGCGTTACACGTCAATGCTTGGTTCTGAGAAAAAGGTATAAATGCTGCGCAGTCCCGTCCATTATTTGTCCCTCATCCTCTCCGGCTTTATCGCAAAAACGCTTCAATCTTTCGCCTTTTACTAAAGATTGCCGTGTGGTAGGGCCATTAAGGAGAGTGTATCTAATTTTTGAAAACCCCACTGGCACTCTCTCAGTTTGGGATTGAGTATCTTCGTCCATATCATTCGCAGGCTATTTATGCAGTAAACAGTCTGGACTCTATTAAAGAAATCCACACTCTTACTGTTATAATCTGCCGTCGAATCTAAGTTGTGTTCAAAATTACAAATAAATGCCCATTTGAGAAGTAAAAAGAGCTTTTATTCAATGTTTAAATTGCTCCAGCGCGATTATGTTTTCACGGTGGAAATTTTGTGTAAAGCGATCTGGGTGTTGCTTCTTGTGTCTTGGGTCTATACAGAATCCGTTCTGACAAGAGGCTGGTCCGATACCGCAGGTTCCAAACGCGACGTAGATGAGTTGGTTACTGACGTTGTTGCAGATTAAACGCGTGTCAAAAGGTCCACAAGCTAGATTTCCAAGGAACGGGCAGGGATCATTGAGGTTCGCAATTATTGCAGTTGCAGATGCTGGAAATAGTATTGTAAAGAGGGCGGCAGCGATTGATCCGAGTAACGAAGTTGAAGTGCATATTTCGTAGCTGTTGAAGAAGATGTTCACTGATTTGCGATTGGGTCTGATTTATTAATGACAGCTCTGTTTCGAAACCAGCAACTGACAGTTTAAGATCGCCTTGTCGACATGAAAGATACAAGTTTCCGACTCAAGCGGCCTAAAACCGCCGATGCTTCACTCACAACTTGCTGAAAAGGGAGCATTCTTGAATCGGCTCAAGAAGCCAGACAGAAGCGGAGGCATCTTCGGCGCGAAAGTCATCCACCGTCAAATATTTGATAAAATTAACTGATGCGAAGTTTATCCAAAAGTGATGGCTCTTAACAACCAACTCCGGTCAAACGTTTTCAACCCGCGCTGTGGAAGAGTGAGCTTGATTAAACGAGAAAACGTGACGCGCATTATTACGAAATCATGGAGCCCTGTAATGCCATCAGATAGCATTCAATTAATGGAATGAAAATTTCTGTAAATTCAATAATGGAATGAAATCAAACCAACATCTTTGCATGACCACTAATAAACGCAGTTTTTAATATTCAAATTATAATCACAACTGCTGGCCTTATTGCTCTTGATATGCGATGACACCTCCAACACCATCAGCAGTGAAAATTTTCACAGTAAGAGAAGATTGCAGCAAACCAATTTCTACAACGTTGGACATGGCAGCAGTTTACGATCCAACGTATCAACCACCGGTGTATGTAGCACCTCCAGTGTATGGACCTGGCGATGGAAATGGCTCAGGGTCTGGCTCGGGAGGGTCTGGATCAGGAGGGTCTGGAGGGTCAGGGTCAGGGTCTGGTTCTGGCTCTAGCTCTGGCTCTGGCTCTGGGTCAGGCACGGGCTCAGGCTCGGGTTCTGGTTCGGGAGGTTCAGGCTCGGGCGGAGGATCGGGTAGTGGGTCAGGAAGTGGAGGCTCTGGGCAAGGAGGCTCTGGGTCTGGAGGCAGTGGCAATGGTGGAAGTGGTTCGGGGTCAGGCTCAGGCTCAGGCTCAGGCTCATCTGGAAGCGGAGGTTCATCTGGAAGCGGAGGCTCTGGTTCTGGCTCTGGGTCAGGCTCTGGGTCGGGCTCAGGTGCAGGAAGCGGAAGTGGAAATGGAAGCAATGGTTCGAGTGGAGGAAACGGTTCAAACGGCACCAACGGAGGAAGTTTGACAGGAAACTCGAATGGTTCAAGTAACGGAAACTCGAATGGGACAATTGTTTCTGGCTCGGCCAGTGGAGCTTCGAGTGTGGTATGTCTTTTTCGTTTTCAGTCGATAGACTCACAAGCCCAAATTAACTCTGAACGATTAAGACCAATTCACTGCGACCAACTACCACTGTTTCGTCATCAGTCAGTGCAACCTCTCTTCCAATCGGAGGTGGAAACGATGACTCTGCTCTGGGAACCCCAGCCATCATTCTTATCGTACTTGGAGTGCTTGCCCTTCTTGGCTTCTGTATTGCAGGATGCATCTGGCACAACCGTCGTAAACGCGCTGAAGCCGAACAGGAATCGCTTCCCCAGCACTCGCCTTACGCTAACCAACCCATGACTGGAATTACTGTTCCTCCTCCTGCAGCTAAGGGGGAGGAAAATCGAGACCTCCCCATTGGTGGCTACTCTGCTGGACAGTACGGCGATATCGTTAGAGAGCAGGATATTTCTTCTGGAAATAATGGCGCGTATGTGGCTGCTGGTGCTGGACTTGCTGCTGGTGCCGCCGCCTATGAAACAGACGAACAAAGACGTCGACGCATGCTCACCACTACAACTACTACAACTACCACTAGCAATCAGAATGACTCCTCATATGGCTATGCCGCTGCTGGTTTGTGTCCACACTTTATCCTCTTGATTTTTGTGTCTAAACATTCTCTGATTAAATATAGGCGGAGCTGCTGCTGCTACTGCTGCCGCTTCCACTAAGCCAAAGAAGCAGTTCAAGATCGAAAGAATTGTGGATGAAAAAGAAGACAGTGGTCTTGCTGCTGCGGTTCTTGGTGGTGCCGCTGTTGCTGGTGCGGCAGCCTATGCGTCCATCCTCCAAGGACCAAGAAAATTCGTCCGCTGCTGGAGCTGCAGCTGGCGCAAAGTCAAAGAAGCATTTCAAGATTGAACGAATTGTGGATGAGAAGGATTCCGAAGTAACTCAGGCGGCTTCGTTGGGTGGATATGCCGTCGGTGGTGGATATAGCGCTGCTGGAGAAGGATCTGAAACCAGAGAAATCGATGCCTCCTCAAACAATTACGGTTATGCTGCCGCTGGTGCTGGTGCCGCTGCAGCAGCTGCCGCTGGTACTGAAACCAAGGCAAAAAAACAATTCAAGATGCAAAAGATTGTATCCGAAGAAAAAGAAAGCAACATTGCTGGAGCTGCGATTGCTGGAGCTGCTGTGGTTGGAGCTGCAGCGATTGCTGCTGAAAGAGCGAGCAGCAACCAGCTGCTGCCAAGCCAAAGAAACACTTTAAAATTGAGCGAATTGTTGCCGACAAGAACTCGGATGAAAACTTGGCTGAACTCGCAGCATTAAACGCATACGCGGTTCAATCATCTGATTCCGCTGCTGGAACCACTGTTGTTGCCACCAACAATATCCATGTTGCTGAAGATGGAGAGGAAGAGTTTTTGGAAGGAGATGGTTTGACTGAAGAAAAGCGTCGCACTCTCATTTCTGGAGAAGTTGCCGCTGCCGTCGCTATGCTTGCCGCAACTGAGAAGACCGCTACAACGGCTTCCTCCAAGAAAGATGCCGTCAACCCATACTTTGTCAATGTCGATGTTCCCAACTTAAGTGCGTATGTCCCACCTCCGACCAACACACATGTTGTCGTCAGAGGATTCCATGGAGTGAGATCCGATGAATTGACTTTGGAAGTTGGTGACATTGTCGGAATCGAACGTACTTTTGAAGACGGATGGGCTCGTGGACAGATTGGTGAGTGAAAAAACGTCATACTTATTTTGTTCCACTGACTGATAGACATTGCCGATTTTCAGTATCTAAGCGCCACAAACGTGGAATGTTCCCGGTCACGGTTCTTACGCGTCAAAAGCTGGGTGCTTCTCAATCAGTCGCCCACAATGAAAATGGTGAAGCGACTTTCATGATCAAGAAGAAGCGCGGATCCGGTGGAAGCACTGCATCAACAGAACAGTTGTATCCCCACCAAATCCCAGAACGAAGCACAAGTATTGTTGTGGTTGAATCTGAGACCGTGTACATTAGCAAGACGGAGCAAGTTGGTGTTGCCGAACTTAGAGACAGATGGGAACGCAAGTAATCGTGTCAGTGGCCCGCCCCTTAGAAGGCCCTTTTTTTAAATTTCAATTTACCCCATTTGCCTTTTTGGATTTGATTTTGGTGTGTGTTTATGATTTTATAGAGCAAAGAATACAACATCTCTTTTATAGTGCGAAGTACTCAGTGTGTTGCTGATGCCAAATAGAGTAGAGCGCCATAGATGATATTAAATCCAATGAGTTCCGTGCCAGAACTCGTCAGTTCTGCTCGCAGTATTCTCTGTATTCTGTGTGGGTGTTTTGGTTCAGATTTTTCTCGCCAACTCGTATGTAGCGCCATGTCCTCGCCCACTTGCCATCCCAACTCGATCCGCCGCAGCCATCAACAGCAAACAGCCAGCAGACCATCAACGTGCGAATACTCTGTGATTGGATGGATCTGAAGGGGCAAAGGATGGCTGGATGGGCTAGTGGTGCGCTGTGCCTTCCTTAACGCAATGCCATCCCTGTGCCTGGATGCGAATGCGATGAACGCAGGAAACGAATATTATGCAATAGTGGATTGGTTTATGCTGGAGCGTATACTGCGGCTGGAACGGGACTTCGAATCTATCTGATAGAATTCACCAATGAATCAGAGACTAACTCAACATCTTTTCCCACAGAGATGACTTACCAGAAGGTACATATTCATACTGTCGCAACTATATTCAATCGGAGTTTCGTTTACATGAAATCGGGATCGGATTCTATTTGTGAGATTGGACTGACAGCTGACCACTCCGTTCTCCTTAGGAAATCGTTATTGACGGAAAGGGCCACTTGATCGGTCGTCTTACTTCCATCGTCGCCAAGCACCTCCTCAACGGACAAAAGGTCACTGTCGTTCGTTGCGAAGACCTCAACGTCTCTGGATCTTTCTACAGAAACAAGCGTGAGTGTCATTTTCAAGATACATACCAACATAATGAATCCTCTAATTGCAAAATATAATTGCAGTCAAGTACTTGGCTTACCTCCGTAAGAGATGTGTCATCAACCCAGCCCGTGGACCATTCCACTTCCGTGCCCCATCCAGAATCTTCTACCGCACCATCAGAGGAATGATCCCACACAAGACTGCCCGTGGAGCTGCCGCCCTCGAGCGTCTTAAGGTCTTTGAAGGAGTCCCACCACCATACGACAAGCTCAAGCGTGTTGTTGTCCCAGCTGCTCTCCGTGTTCTCCGTCTTAAGCCAGGACGCAAGTACTGTACCGTCAAGCGTATCTCCTCAGAAATGGGATGGAAATACCAGGGAGTTGTGGAGAGATTGGAGGAGAAGAGAAAGGCTAAGAACCAGGTCTTCTACGCTAGAAAGAAGGCCCTCAACAAGCTCCGTACTCAGGCGGCTACCAAGGTTTCCAAGGATGTTGATGCTGTCAACGCCAAGTTGGCTGCCTTCGGATACTAAATCACTTAGTATATCATCAGTTCGTGGGATGGATCTTGGATCTTTATGTGTGAAGCTGGCTGTGTGATTGGCTAAATGTTTGAGTCAGAATACATTGTCTCTTTATTGTCTTTATTCCCTTTAAGTTTTAATATTGAGTTCAAATCTGCTGGATGTTTAAAGGAGCTGGAAGCTCATTCGTAAGAGCTGATTCATGAAGCTCACTCTTGTAAAACTTCGTAGCGTCCATATACTTTTTCAAATCGCGCGGTGTCTTGAGTCCCATTGGACTATTGCCATCAGGATAGCTGGCAAAGTAATCATGGATAATTTTCTCCCCTCCCTTCAAGTAAAACTCACGGTCCATTCCCAGCAAGAAAGGTGAAAACGCCTTGTAGAATGCTTCCTTGTCACGTACTTCCAAGCCAGCATTTCTGGCGTTTTGAATCATCCAATCAAGGGTGACATCAGATAATCCATGTTCCCACCAACCACCACCAATATCAGCATGGGATCCTCGGAACCATTTTTGCTCTCTTGTGGCATTAGGGTGCATAGCAGATGGATCAACGGTTTCAAACATTGTGGGTGGGAAGAACTTGCGGTTCTCGTCAATAGAAATAGCATGATAAGCGTATTGCAGCTGTGCTCCAATGCGGAGATCGTGGTAGTCATTTTCTTCGATATCTCCAGCAAGACTCATGATATTGGTCAAGTACGAACTTGGGATAAGACTTGAGTACCCTTCTGGCACATCCAAGGCCTCGACAGTATCAAACACACCAAGGAATTTGAGGTGTGTTTTTTGGTGGCAGTTCTGCTTTCCTGAATTCTTGAAGCTTTGATTGGAGGTAATCGTTGTTTTCGCGGGTTTTGTAATGCGCCAAAGCCTCATCAACCAACTTCATGAGGGATTCTTGGTTGTTGAATCGATCGTGGTGAATTAATCCAGAGTGACGGATAAACGAAAGTAGGGAACGAACGATCGTCGCCCCGCGACTGAATCCGAACGCATAGATTTCATCACCTGCTTTGTATTCTTTAGCAAGCCATGCATAGGCATCCAATAAATGGTCTTGAATGTTTCCAAAGTTTGCTGAACAAATCCATTTGGTTAGTTCAACTCCCTTTGTAAATAAGCAGACGGTATGGACTGATACCTTCTGCCTCAGACTCCTCCTTATTGTTGACCCCAGTCGCAACTCCAGAGTGGTAGTAAACCTTCTGGGTCAAAGAGTCCTGATCCAATTCATGTTGATTCTGCCCGTTGCCGAGTAAATAGGCCATCTTTACAATGTTGGAAGCGACCATGGCGGTGTTTTCTTCAACTCCTCCCTGCGAGACAGAATCAAAACCAGAGCCTGGGTACTGCCAAGTTCCATCAATGCAGCTGATTAAAGAATCGATTTAGTTCTAAAATAGATGGAACATCGGGTACTGCGTCGTTACTTACACAATCAGTTTGCGCCCAGACGAAAATGAAACGTCAACATCAGTTGGGATTGAGTTCTAACATGCCTGTTAAATGGAGATATCACAAATGTCTCAAATGGCTTACAAGAATGAGGTCCTTATTGGTTTGAAGCTGGGCATTGGAAATAGGGAAGTGGTTCAGTTCTCAGGAAGATCAAGTTGACAGGTCACCTTTTTGCCGCTTCCTTGAATTCCAAACCACTGCCAAGTGAATGGCAGTATCGAAAGTACGATATAGATGGGAAAGATGAGGTACATGTGTTGGGATGAGGCGGGTGTGTGTCTTGTCTTGTTTGAACCTCGTTTTTTTTTTAAACGACTGCAACCAACAGTCGTTGCAAGTCGAAACCTTTCGAAAAACGAACTCAAAAAAGAGCGTTAAGTACATTAAGCATATTTATGTAGTTTTAAATTCTGCGATTAGTATTTATTCCAAAATTGTAGGAATACTTCTTACAATAGGCTAGCAACTTGTGGCAAGGCCGAAATAGAGACTGAGAGCACAAGAGCCTTGAAGGAAGGAAGGAATATTATATATAAGATATCATTTAAGGAGTGGATCCTTTTTGCGTTCGTAATGTAAAAAAGACTTATCAGCTGGCGTTGAATTGTTGTGGTTGTAGACATTCAAAGGAGAGAATGGTCCATGGATATAATGACTCCTGAGATCCTCGGAAGGTTCATAAACTATGGATGGATTTATACCTTAGAGCAAAACTATGTGGCGTTTTAGCACT
This sequence comes from Obelidium mucronatum, assembly GCA_025765595.1. Taxonomy (NCBI): domain Eukaryota; kingdom Fungi; phylum Chytridiomycota; class Chytridiomycetes; order Chytridiales; family Chytriomycetaceae; genus Obelidium; species Obelidium mucronatum. Next base: position 41,407 of record JAIVFH010000119.1, on the reverse strand, counting down.
TCAGAGCACTTGAGTGAAGCTTCAAAGAGAGGCAGTCGATCCCTCGAGTAATCGTCAAACAGATATCAACCAACAAGCGGGGAATATTATTACCAGTCCCTGCTTCGAAGATCCTGTTTCGATGTGATTTGAGAAAAATCCAATTTAGAATTGATTCTGGTTTTGCACCTGTTTGGGTGGCGCCGCCTTGTTCACGCCACAGCACTGTCTTAGTTTCCACAGAGCCCAGCCTGCATATAGATCTTTCCTGTTTAACTACTTCACAACCCAAATTATATCCTGTTAGTCTCTATTTCGTGCAGCCGTTGCATTCTGTCACTGATTCTGTCACTCACTCTTGTGTCGGAAGTGAACCTTTTTGGGAAAATTCTCGTTGCAAATTGTAAGCCCATGAAAATTTGAGCCATCTCCCTTGAGCCACCAGCCGATCTTTAAAAGGAGACGATTCCTCTCTTTGTTAAAGAACATCATCATTCACTTCAATGACAACAGTCGAGGAAATCGCCAAAGCTGACGAAAAGAAGATCAACGACTTCATTGAAAGTCACCCGGAATATGCCGATGATGTTGAGTTGGAAATCATCAAGGACATTGAGGAACACATGTAAGAGCTTTGAGTGAATCTGTGAAAGCTTGGGGAACTCATTTGGATAATTCGGCAGTGAATTCATTGTGCCACAAACCGATGACCCAAGCACTCCTGCATGGACTTTCCGTTCTGTATTCATCGGAGTCTGTTTCTGCATCGTTCTCTCTTTCGCCAACACCTGTCTGTCTTTCCGTTCGGCTCCATTTGCGATCCCAGCTGTTGCCGCCACAATCATTTCCTACCCCATCGGTATCTTCTTCGCCAAGGTCCTTCCAAGTGGTTTCTTCAACCCAGGACCTTTTTCGATGAAGGAGCACGTTCTTATTTGTACGTTTCTGCTTGCTATAAGAGTATTTTCCCTGCTAAAACTAAAAACAAACATACAGTCATTATGGCTGCTTGCTCTGGCCAACCATATGGTATCGACAACATTGTCGTTCAGATGCACCCTACTCTCATGGCCAACACTGATATCACGTACCTGCAAGCCTTTTCTTTCGTGCTTGTCACCCAGTTCCTTGGTTATGGTTTTGCTGGTTTGACCCGTCGATTCCTTGTCCGACCGACCGCTATGTGGTGGCCCGGTAACATCACCACCATTGCCATCTTCTCATCTTTCCACAACGCAAACACTGGTGAAATTGCCAACGAAAAATACACCTGGACCAGAAGCAAGTTTTTCTGGGTTGCCTTTATTGGTCTGTTTGTCTACCAATGGATTCCTCAAATGTTTGCTCCGGCATTGCAAGCCATTGCTATTGCCTGTGTGTTTTCTGGCCGTGGAAGTGGAAAGCCAGGAGTCATGACTGAATTCAACGCGATCGCCGCTTCGGTTACCAACGGTTCTGGTCTGTTTGGTCTTACCTTTGACTGGACCAACATTGGATCCCTCAACTTTGCCCAACCATTATACGCCAACTTGATGAACGCTTTGGGAAACATCACTTTCCTCTGGATCGCGACTCCTCTCTTGTACAGCACCGATATGTTTGGACTCAACAAGATCTTCCGTTTGGATTACTACTCTTACAGTGACTTGAACCCAATCACCAACACCCCAGTCTTGTTTGTTGGAAACCCAAACAGCACCAAGGCTCTTGGTTCCCGTGTTTCGCCACGTTACTTTTACGACAAGACCCAAAACTATAACATTAACATCACTGCCTACAACAACGTTGCGCCTATTCATCTTAGTTCAAACTTTGCCCTCTGTTACGCGTCTTCTTTCCTTACCGTAACTGCAGCTCTCATGCATGTGGTTCTCTGGTACTGGAAAGGACATTTACCGCCAGGCCATGAACGCCTTCAAGCAAGCCCGTGATGAAGTTGACAGTTTGGACAAGCACGTCAAGATGATGGAAGCCTACCCTGACATTCCAGACTGGTTCTTCTTGATCTTTATGCTTGTTTGTATTGCCGGAGCTCTCCTTGTTTCCATTTTCACTCCATTCGGAATGCCATGGTGGGGAATCTTCTTCAACGTGTTCTTGGTGTCGTTGTTTGTGATTCCTTATGGATCTATCCAAGCTATTACCGGTGTTGGAATGTACTTGAACGTTGTTTCTCAGTTCGTTATTGGTTTGACTATTCCTGGTCAAACCGTTGCTGTGATGGCGTTCAAGTCTTGGGGTACCAATAACTTGATTCAAGCCTTCTCGTTGTCTTCTGACTTGAAGTTGGGTCAATATCTCCATATTCCACCATACGCGTTGGTTGGGGCTCAGTTTATTGGTACTTTCATCAACGCTGTTGTTGCCACCGCTGCTGCATGGTACATGATGTTCTCCACAGGAGATCTCCTTGGTTCCACTGGTTGGGGTTTCAACTTGTACCAAGTCTTCTACAACGCTGGTGGTATTTGGGGAGCTATTGGACCACAAAGATTCTTTGGTATTGGATCCATTTACGAAAACCTCTTGTGGTGTTTCTTGATTGGAGCAGCTTGCCCACTACTTCCATTCTTTGCCAACAAGTACGTTGTCAAGAGCAAGTACTGGTCAATGATCAACTTTGCCATCTTCTTCCAATTTGCTGGGCCACAAACGGCGCAAGTCTACATTGTCATGCCAGTTCTTTGCAACGTATTTGCACAAGTGTACTTGTTCAACAAGAACAAGGAGTTCTTCCAAAAGTACTTGTATGTCATGGGAGCCGCGTTTGATGCCGCTGCTGGTATTGTTTCCTTGATCATTTCCATGTTGGCTGTTGGTGGAATCGGTTACACAAGCTACTGGGCTTTGAGTCCAAACACCGACAATGTTCCTTTGGATTACTACTGCTACCCAGGCGCTGATTACGAGGACTGGAACTGTGAGTATTATCTCAACTTGGGAGAAAACGTCACCGCCACTGGAAAGTCTTGTGTGTAATTTACAGAAGAGTTAAGCTATCTATGGGAGATTCAGAAAATAAACTGTAATAATAATTCGAAATTGATGCATTTGGATCTGGTATTGGATAGTAGATCGAACTTTTCAATTGGACCAATTTGAATGGACAAAAAATAAAATAAAAGATATTGTATTTATAGTTTTGTTTATCTCTCAATGTAAGTTAGTTTGATGTCTGTACCTCAGGGTTAATCATAAGGTTATAAAACAAACTGTTAACCGAAGCAAGCTCGGACTTCAGGCAGCATTCTTATTGGGCAATTAGATCGAACTTAAATTGCTAATGAAAACAGACGCCAATCGAAGATAATAACTCGGCATCAATTTATTCGTCTTCAAAAGTGACCAACACCTTTCCTTCCCCAACAATTTCACCCAAAGAGTAATGAACACGCTTGATAACACCATCCTTGGGAGATTTGATGACATGCTCCATTTTCATTGCTTCCAGTACAATCAAGTTCTGTCCTTTCACCACTTTATCCCCAGCCTTCACAGAAACAGACGAAATTTTACATGGCATAGGTGTCTTTACAGAACCAACAGCAGCATGTGCACCTGAGCTACAACCGCAGGATCAGCCGCCAAATACACCGTTGTTTTCAAACCATGACTGAAAACATGGACCTTGTCCACTCCCTCTTTCACAACGCGCCCCTTTACCCTCTGATCTCCGATATCAGCCACGATATACCCTCCGTCGTCTTTTCTGTAGTCCAAAACCCGCACTGATTCGAATGCAGTGCTTTTGCCTTCTGGATCTGTTACGAGAATGTTGTAGCTTCCTTGGCCGTCTCGAGTGGTACTGACAAGTACTTTGGTTTCTTTTGTTTTGTCTTGGACAAAGGTGAAGGTTTTTGTGGACCCTTGGGAACCGTTCATACGGAAGCCAGAGACTGGCGCAAGTGACCAAGGGTCTGTGCTTTCAAAAGATGCCCCAGGAAGGAGGGATGAATAAAGCGACAAGGCCGCATGAGCAAGAGTTGTTGGTGGGGTTGCCGGTTTCGGCGGGAACAAATCGTTGTAGTGTTTCTGTGAAACGTAAACAGTGAGTCGGCCGACTTGTTTTGTGTGGAAAGATGAAAAATTACCTTGATGAAACCAGTTTCGACATCTCCTGAAATGAACTCCTGGATGAGAAGCTAGCCGTTTCAAGAATTCAATATTCGTGTTTAGCCCAACGACTTCAAATTCGCCAAGCGCCTTTCTCAACACACGGAGGGCTTCAGTTCGATCGCTTCCCTTCACAACGAGTTTTGAAATCATGGGATCGTAATGGACGCTGACTACGTCTCCTTGTTGAACTCCAGTTTCAATTCGAACTACATCATGATGCGGCGGGGAACGAGAGGTGACGAAGTGGGCCAGTGTCAGGCATGAAAGTTGCTAAAAATAATTAAATATATTAAATACTCCTATCCGAAAAAAAATAAAACAGTCACTCACTTGTCAGGACTTTCGGCATAAATTCTTGCTTCAAAGGACCAACCATCGATCGCCAAGTCTTTTTGAAGCTTTGGCACTGGATTCCCAGACGCCACTTGCAACTGCCATTCTACTAAATCCGTGTTTGTAATCATTTCCGTGATGGGGTGTTCTACTTGTAATCGAGTGTTCATTTCCATGAAATAGAATTGAGAGGTGTCTGTGTCGAATATAAATTCCACTGTTCCAGCTCCAACTATAGTTTACTGCTTTTGCTGCCGCGACAGCTTTCGCTCCAAGAGAGGCCCTGAGTTCGGGTGATAGTCCAGGCTGGAATGAAGATAAGTATTTGAATAGCCTACAAAAAAAAATGTTACTCAACTGCAGGCGCCTCTTCCAAGACTTTTTGGTGCCGTCTTTGAACCGAGCAATCCCTCTCAAACAAGTAAACAGCATTCCCAAGTTTATCAGCAAACACTTGAACCTCCACGTGACGTGGCCGAACAATATACTTTTCAACAAGGACCGCATCGTCTCCAAAGATTTAATGGCCTCTCGGCGCGACGACTCCAACATTTCGTAAAAATCTTCCTGCTTTTCAACAATTCTCATACCCTTCCCGCCGCCACCTTTGACTGCTTTAATGAGGACGGGGTACCCCATTTTATCGGCTTCTGATTTTAAGAAGGCGGGTTCTTGGTTTTCTCCGTGGTATCCTGGAACGACTGGGACTCCAGCGTTTATCATGATTTCTTTGGAAGCACTGCCAAAAAAAAAATAAAAAAATAATAAATTAGCTCTCAGACGTATGATGAAAATGCCAAAAAAGTTTTTAAGAACCTACCTCTTGGATCCCATATCAATAATCGCCTGCGAAGGGGGCCCAATAAACGTCAGACCCGCTTTTTCAACAGCATCCGCAAATGAAGAATTCTCTGAAAGGAACCCGTATCCGGGATGAATCGCTTGCGCATTCGATCTCTTGGCAACGTCCAGAATTTTGTCCATCCGCAAGTAACTATCTGCGGATGCTGCGGGGCCAATCAAGTACGCTTCATCAGCCTTGAAGTTGAAAATAAAAAAAAATCAAATTAGAAGGGAATATTTCAGTGCCACCGGTTTCCAGATTGAATTGCTCAACTGTTTTGACAAAGAGGGCATCCCGATCAGCTTCAGAAAACACGGCCACTGTTTTAACGCCGAGGCGTTTAGCAGTTCGCATTACTCTCAGCGCGATTTCTCCTCGATTTGCAATCAGGATTTTGTCAAAGAGCGGCTTAGTTGCTGCTGCGGTGGTTCTAGGATGATTGCAATAAACAAAGGGATAGTCAGAGCCTGCAGTAGTGTGACTTTCATCTTCATTATTACGCGAGAGAAGCAAAGTGCGTCCATATGGAGGGATGTGCTGGTGAGAAAGGCTTCCGTGCCGCGAGAAGTGTGTTGGAAGTGTGGCGTGAGAACATGTTTTCGGAACAAATCGGAATCCGACAATAAAAATATGCAATCTCCCAAATAATTGACAGAAGCGATTTATTATCTTCGAATAAGTTTGTTTTGTTCTTTTGCCTTTTGTGCCGTTCTTTTTTTTTTTGCCTTTATTTCAGCAGCACGTTCATGATGTTGGATCCAACCAATTATTCACAAACCGTCTCTCAGATTCTACACAAACCATTGAAGATGGAGTCGAATTATCGCTTTTCGTCTTGGCGTAACCTGGAAGAGTTGCTGCAACGTCTCTGCCTACCGAATCAATATTCCGAAAGACGATGTTCTCATGTAGAATAAAGAACGCTCTGTTCTGGACCAAGATGGGGTGTTAACCGCCATTCAAGTTGGTCTGCCGACAGTCTCCACTGTCCCCAGAGAATCATCGAAATCGTTTTCGTTTGCTATAGTAGACGGCGGCACAAGACTCTGCGATTGTCGACAGCGAAGGTGGCCTGTGAAGAGTAACTGATTGCCTTCGACGGTTCGATGACTGAGAAGAAAAGATCAGAGTCAGTGCTACCCAAACCACTTGAAGATGTGCTTGAATTTTCATCAAGTGATGATTGTGGTGGATTCTGATGGATCTGACGAAGAAATTTGCAGGGCATTGTCAAAGACGCGAAACTCCAAGGAAAGAGTGGCAAAAAACCCACATTCTGTATACAATTTTTAACTCATGTTTCTTCTTCAACGTGCAGTTGATACAACCTTTTATGGACGGGATTGAAGTCGATAATGGTTGGCATGGAGAAATACAATTGAGTTGCTTGGTCCATTTTTATAAATTTCCTTGAATTGTTCCTTGTTCGCTTGTGAGTTGAAGGTAATCAGAAATGTTGGTTGCAGGAGTTGGAAAAAAGAATAAGCGAGAAAAAAAAATAAAAAAGTGACAAGTCCTGCAACGCAGTCAACAGACTGCATTAGCCTCGACAGCAGCTGGAATCTAATGAAACGGTCACTTATTGCTAAGACTTTAATGCTCAGACTGTGGTGGAAACGTCGCTGATTTTGTGAGTATATTGGCTGTCGATTCACTTGCGAAAAAATACTCACCACCTTGTGCAGCAATTACATACATATCAGATCAATCAAAGTGAATTATTGAAGCAGATTCCTATGCCTTGGTATTATTTATTGCCATAGAATACCGAATATTCATAATTTGTACAAAACCAGCACAACCAACCAACGCACACAGTACGATCCAGCAGTCTGACGACAAGAAGATTATTATTTAAACTGCACCATGTCGCATATCTTTCATCAAAGCCATCGCTTCATGTGTGAGCTTTTATTCAACAAGACTTACTTAGTGAATATTATTTCTAATACAGTCAATCTATCCAGCCTCTGCCCGACAATTGACTGGACCATTATTGAAAATCGAGTCACAACATTCAGCTTTGTTCTGTCCATTTTCGTTGATGTACGAATTATCTTTTTCAGTTCCCCACTGATTCCAGTTGTAAACCACAGCCTTCAGAGACGCCCACCGTTGATTTCACCACCCATTCATGCCGCCGTCATCTTCAAACATTCTCTGTAAATTACAGCTCACAATTAGAATGCAGTGGAACCTTTGTGCTCGTGCTGTGTTTTTGGGTGAAAATTTTCACCATCTTTTGGGTTTGCATTTTTCCAACGAACACAGCGGCAATCGACGGCAGCAAAGCAACGGACTCGAACATACGCGATTTGTTTAGTGTTTTTGGTTTCGCTGTGAGTAAAGAACAGCGTGGCGGTGTTGTCAGCGGGAAAACTAACGGACACGTGGCGCTTAGGACAACACACCCAACACTCAGCAGCGGGAGCACTCACGGACCAACCAACGAACGACACAGCAAACAAGCAAAGCGGCTTGCCACCTCCAATGTAAGTAAGATCAGCCAGCGCGCGTAGAGGCGGCAGCGGCTAGCCGGACTCTGGCGGCGTGCTGGTCCGCGGCGCCTAGGCGTGCGACTCGTTCGTCCGGACACGCGGCGGCTTGTCCGGGCGGCGCAGGGCGCTTGTCCAGGCATGGCGCGGCGGCGGCGGCGGCGGGCGGCGAGTCCGGACGGGCGGCGGGCGCAGGCGCCAAAACAACAAATTGTCACTCGCTAACCACACCCAACAACAACAAACACAGACAGACGCCCGCGATGCTCTCGCTGATTAAGGCAACGGCCGCTGCCTCTGCCGTTTCTGCGATGGCCAACGGCGCTTCTCCGGCCGCTGGATCGAACCCGTCAAACACTGCCCCACTGTCGCCTCTGCAAACAAACATGATGTTGAACTCGTCAGCGCCAATGAGTCCGGGCTCGCCGCATCACAGCCACCATCAGCATACCCATCAGCATTTGCATTCACCGCACTTTCCATTGAAACGGCATCGGGCTGCATCAACCCCTTCAAATCAGTCCCCTGACTCAAACTCGAATACGGAGCGCGATTTTTGCAAAGACCTATACTGCTGCGGATTTCATTTGAAGGATCTGCATCAGCTTCAGTTGCATGGTGAAATGTTTCACGGGGGTGCCAGCATGGCTGCTTTGGCCTCTATTTTGGAGCTTCGAACCTGTAAAGCCCCAGCCGTATTAAGCCCAGTTCCATTGCCATCAAAGTTATCGATTGAATTGAGCGCTTCTTCTTTATCGCGGAGGTCCAGTGATTGTTCCACGAGTGGTGTCAATCCACCTTCTCAACCCGCTAACGAGGCTATTGATATTGATGAGGATATGAAAGTGGGATTCGACGACGACGAAACAATGAGTAGTATTGGCGCTTCCTTATCCGAAGAACTCAAGCTGGACAGCAACATGTGTTCTGGGGATGATGACTTGACTGAGGCAGCCGATTTCTTCAAGAATGCAATGAAGCCAATTGGAGTCTTTGAAAGCTCTGGTTCTTCAACAAACACTGGTTCGCAGTCCCTCTCTCATGACCCAGCTCTTCTTGCAGCAATTCACTACGTTGAAACAATGCGTATAAGCCCCCCTGTACCTCCTCGATCGAAAGCTCCAATAGCTATCGGTGCGATGCTATCTCCTGTACTTACGTTACCAGCCCGGGATATCGATGGGCTGCTTTCTCCCGTACTAGCCCTCCCACCATCACACGAACCGGGAATACTCATGCCCACCATGATCACTACCGACTTCAGCTGTTGACTGCATTCTACCGCCCATTTTGTCGTTTCCGTCAGACGAGTCAGATGATGGAGTCATTGTTGTTTCCGATGAAGCTGAGTCACCGGTAGTTCCACCCTCGGAACTGGCAACAGTGGATTCTATGAAGAGCATTGCCACCTCTCCTGTCCCTATGTCGTCGGACCATGCAGCTTTGAAAGACATTCGGATTGATTTTGGAGAAACCCTGGAACCAAACAAAGATTTCACTGTCGATAACATCAACACTTCGCTGTTTGGAAAGCTGGACGATGAAAGCATCGGGCAACAGATGGATAGTGACAGTGACTCGGACAGCAGTGAACTTGATTATGAAAACTGTGATGACGAAGACTCGTTTGTTATGGACTCGGTGACTGCATCTCGGGCATCAAATCCAGGTCCTTCGACAAATTTGACGGCAGCAGTAGGCGACTCCAACGCCTGTAATCGACATATACGCCCCTCGACAACTTAGGGCAGCAGCCCCTCAATCCCAATATTCATTTTCACCCGTCCATGACCTCCAAGAGCGACGAAAGCGTGGTCGTCCCAAGTTAAACCGCTACTTGCTACCACCCACCCACCCAAAGTACCTCCCTCCACCTCCAAGACATCTGATCCCACAACTTCAGGGTTTGGAGTCAACATCAGAGCCAGGGACACCCCGACAACAACAACAACCAGCTATCCGCGTGAAACTCAGAATACCTCCCCGTGTGGCCTCAACTCTCCAAACTGTAACAACAAACGAATCCTCCGCATCAACGACATCCTCAACCACGCCAGACCATCCCTTAAGCCCACCGCAGTCAATCCATAACAACAACCCAGGAGACGAGCCAACCAACACCACAACCGCTCCACCACCCCAACCCCCAACAATCGACGAAAGCTGTAATTCAAGACCTCGGACCCGCTGCAGCCGCAGCCATGCGCCGCCGTCTCCGCGACACAACAGGCGCCTCCGCCAGCAGCACCACTGAACTATACCTGAACATCCAAAAAGCGTTCCAAACTCCTTCCAACGGCGCGGCCCCAACAGCAGCGGCAGCAACATCAACGCATCCCAGAAACACTCCAACAATGATTATCGGGCCGGACGGCGTTCCAGTGAAGCGAGGACGTGGTCGGCCACGGAAAAAGTTGCGGCCGGATGAGATATTTGTTGGTGTAGGTGTTGCTGGGGCGACGGGGGGAGGATATTTTGATGCAGCTGAAGCGGCGGCAGCGTTCCCTTATCTGATGCGGCAAGGAGTGTATGGCGATGTTGGCGGGGTTGGTATTAGCTCTGCGGCGGTTTTGAATGGTGATGACGCTGGTTCTGTGAAGAGTCGGAGCGAGGAGTCGGAAAGGGCGGAGTACAGTGAGGTCGCGGCAGAAGAAGAGGAGGCCAAGTACTGCTGTGGTTGCGACTGATCCGCAGGAGGAAAGCCTTTGTGGCGACGGATGGTGAAGGTGGGAGGGAAGAAGGATGGGGGATGGACGAATTTGGGTGTGATATTTTGGGAGATGAATCTGGGGAAGAGGAGGATCAAGGGCAGCAGCTTGAGCAAGTGGCTGGTTTTGAAGGCGGTGATGAAGGGGTTGGAGAGGGTGAAGAGACTGATGCCATGGTTGGCGTTGACCAAGAAGATTCTGTGGAAGCAACCACCACAGTTGATGATGAAGTGACGCAACCGGCCCTGGAAGATGTGCCTGAACCTCTTGCCCCGTCCACCCCTTTAAGTTCAGAGGCTGATGCTTTTGTTGATGCAATGCAAGTCGTTGACCAGGAAACTATTGTGCCAACCGATTCCGTCAATCCCACTGTGACCGAAACGTTGGTGGGGATTGTTGCAGACTCTGTGAATACTCAAGAAGAAAAATCCGAGAATGCCCCACAAGAGGCTGCCGCCGAGAAGACCGATATAATCGACGAAGGCAAAGCTATAGTTGAAGATCGGTTGGATGTCATGGATTTGGCCGAACCGGTACAACCTGCCCCGTCAGCTAAAGCTACTGCAAAACCAAAGAAAAGTCGAAAGAAGCCACCAACCAAGGCTGCATCTACAACAACAACCGCCCCGGAAACTGTTGAAGAGACAGAGGATGTTGATTTGGCTCCTGCTGCTGAACCGTCGTCGGAAAAGGAAAACAAAAAGAAGCGGTCTTCTCCAAAGACTTCATCACGGAAGACACGGATATCTGTGGCCCCAGCAGCAGCCAGTCGAGATGCTGAAATGAATGAGACTCCTATACTGGATGTGGCTGACGAAAGTGGAAAAGTAGAATCAATTGACGAGGTATGTTTGGCTGATAACCGTTGTTTTTTGATTGCTTAACGTTCTTTTGTTATTCCATGACAGACGTCACCTACCAAATCGAAAGATTCCGAAATTGATGTGAAAGTCGAGGAATCATCGGAGACCTCGGATTTTGGTTGTTGCTGAAGAAAACAAGTCACTCCACCGGCAACTACATGCCAAACTTCAAGTTCAGCTCCAGAAACTCGCAGATGATGAACGTAGAAAGAAGCTGGACTACTGCTCTACGCCATCATTACCTGCTTCGACCTCACCGACACCCCCCTCAGCGGCGTTATCATCATGCCCTGAATCGGAAACAGCAGAAATTCTTGTACCCATGAGAGAAGCTAATACTATGGGTCTAACTACCGCCAATATCATATCCTCCATTGTGGCAATTGCCGCAAATAACGCCAAACGGCGAGCAGTTCCAACTCTACCCATTCCTGTGCCCAGAACACACCCAACTTCAGCAACACTTCCTTCACCGACTGCCGAAACAAGCACCGCGGCCAGTGGCATGGATGAGCCCCACTCAGATCCATTGCTATCACCTGTGTCATTGGATAAACTAAATGGAACCGATTCAACCAAAGAATCCAGCGGGCCGTCTTACAGGCGCAGACTCCGACTAGGTCTTTTATCTGTGATACCTGAAGGAAGCACGGAGAAGCGGTATGTTTGTCCTGCATGTGGGAAAGACTACAAGAATGCGAATGGTGTAAAATACCATTTGAATCGGTTTCACAGCGATGGGTATGGGATTCCATCTCTATTGTATGTGGGAGGAGTTGGGGGAGTTGGTGTGGGTGGTTTGGGAGGTGATGGAGTGGATGGTGAGGATGGAGAAGATGATGATGTGACGCAAACAACTGATGTTGTTCCGGCTGCTGTTGCTGCGGCTTCGGCGGCTGTAGTGGCGCCTGTTTTTTCCACGACGGTTGGGGATGAGGAGAGGCCGATTGTGTGCTTTTTGGGATCATGTGATAAGAATTTCAAGAATGTAGCAGGATATAAGGTGTGTTTTGTTTTTATTCTATTTTATTTTAGGTTCTTTGAACTGTTCCTTATACTCTTGTTTTTTTAGTATCACGTTCGAACAGTCCATGCATCGCTTGTTGCCGAAGCAGAGCATCGTAATATCCTTGTTGGATTTGAGGTTCCCGATGTACAACAAGAGGGAACATCACGATCACGGTTATCCAAAGGAAAAGCGAGCATCCAAAAATAGTACCAAAGTAGGAAAGGAATCAGTTTCCGGACTGTCAAAAACGTCCGGAAACGAAAAAGTCCTTCTCCAATGACGGATGGTGAAGAGGATGGCGATGACAACGACTCAACAAGTAGCCACACAAACATGGACATTGATGATGATGATGAAAAATACAAGATTCATGGAAACAAGCGGCGGCGATCGGTAGAAACCAGCTTGATTTTTGACGAAGATGAAATAGTTGATGTGGAAACGCGAGAGGATGATGACGATGATGATGAAGAAGAGAGTGATGAGGAAGATGATGTTCCGTTATCGAGACGTAGAAGTTTACGGACCAAGTGAACTAGTTCGTTTTTTTTTTTGGAAGTGGGTTGTGAGTAATGTGTATTTTCGTGTGACTTGTGTAGAGGATTTTTTTGGGATTGTGTTTCGCCCAATGATTGAATAGGGAAGCTTGAGCTGTTTGAGTATTTGTGGTAGCATGTGTAATAATTAAATACGCTGTTGTACTTTGTGCATTGACATTATCATTTCATGATTTTATGCGGCTTGTATCTGATCTACCAACAATCGGCTCTAAAACTATTAAGAATCCGGACAGCTATTCCGCTTTTTGACACTTGTATGTAGTCTCTGGCTTGTTCACTTCTTTGGTGCTTTTTATTTTGCTTAAAATCACCTTTTTTCTGTCTTTTTCGCATTTCAAAAAATAGCACTTTTTTTCAGAGCAAGAAAAAATCACGTGAAATTTTTTCAAAAACATCAATTTTCCCTTTTTTTGACCGTGTCTCTTTTTTTGTTACTTTGAAAAACGAATCTGCAAAAGGGTTTCGATCGCCTTGACAAATTCTTGGCCTTCCATACCAGTCTTTTTTTCCGGAGCCACTATCCAGGGACCCATTGAAATAATCGGACTTTGAAATTGTCTGAACTCAAAGACTGTTTAATCAGTCAAAGTCTTTTGTACGCTAAACAAGAGGGAAGCATGAACAACCAGACGTTTCCTCAGAATAGCCACGGCCAGAGCCGCTTGCCGCCGCTTCAGCAGTTTCCTGCAGCTCCTCAGGGAATGGCCGGCGGCGGTGCCTTTGGTCAGCAGCCTACCAGTAGCCCCACCCTCCCACAGGTCTCCTATTTTTTTTATCTCATTATAAATTTGATGTGTCCCTCATCCAGACTCATCCCCTCGACTCTTTTCCAACCTTAGCCCGGCCAATCTAACACCAGCAGTAGCCCTATTTCGGTTTCGGCAAGTCAGGTGTCGTACCAATCAATAAACCCAAACAACAAGACTGGATACTACGATGCACAACAGTCATACCCACGAAACTCCTTGCCGCTTCCACAGGGAATGGTTCAATCCTCTTATTCGTCACAGCAGCCTGTGCAGCAGAGTTTGCCTAATTTGGCGTCGTTTGTACAACAACAAAACGAACCATTGATCCCATCATTATCGACGTATAATCCGTCGTATCCTTCGCAATCACAATCATCGAATCTTCAGTCTGCAGGAGGATTTCAATCGTATACGGCTGTTCAGAGTGCCCAACCGCAGCTGCCGTCTTCCTCCTCCTCCTATTCTTTTATCCAGCCGCGGAGCCCAACTTTGCCTCCTCCGAAAGGGTTTCAGAGTTATAATGGAAGTCAGCAGTCGTTTTCAAACCAGCAACCGTATGCTACAACACAATCACAGCTGCCATCTCAATCTCTGCCACCACCACCAGCAGCACATCGTTCACCTCCCGTGAATCAACGTATGCCGAACCCATCGCCGCTGTCAAATCCCGCAAATAGTCATCCGCAACCGCAGATTTCATACAACAATCAACCACAATCGTCAGATTCATACAGCAGAGAATACCCAACCACATTTACAACTCGGGTGGATTCCCCGCAACCAGCGAAAGCAACGCTACCATCGGCCCCACCCTTTTACGGTTTGCCTCCTCCACCGGGATATCAAGCCACACAGTTACCGAACCCAAGACTACAACACCAACAACAGCAGCAGCAACATCAACAGCAAACGCAGCTCCAACAATCTCCGCCGAAGCATCACCAGTATCAGCCTTCGCGAGAGTTTGTGATACCTGCTGATGATTTTCGGATCGCAAATTCACCTCGTCAGCATCAACAACACTTGTTTTCAAACCAACAGCAACAACATCATCAGCCGCAGCCGCAGCCGCAGCATCAACAGCATCAACAACAAAAGCAGCACCAACACCACCACACACCAACAACACCAGGACCCACCACCACCACCCTCTCGAACCTATTCAGGACAACCTTACGGCCTCGTCGACCCCACCCAAATCGAAGACCCCTCACGCCTGCTCCCCAAGAAAAGAGGCCGCCCATCAAAAGTAGATATAGCGCGACAACTCCAATTCCTTGAACACGCTGCAACGCGGGAAGCTATCCCGATATGCGTGGGAGTTCTGGAGCAAGTGGGTATGAAAACCTTCAACAACAACAGCAGCACCACCAGAGCTTCCCTATGGTGCAAGTACTCACCCAGTGCCACCACCACCACCAAAGAAAAAGTCTCGTCTTGAGAGCACACAGAGTGTTGATTCGTTGATGAGTGGGAGTAATTATGTTGTTGAAGCGTCGATGCATGATTTCGGGGGGTCTATGGATAGTTTACCGGATGTACAGATTATGCTTCCGACTGGTGGTGGTGTTGGTGGGGTTGATGAGCAAGGTGGGAATAGTCTGCAGCTGCAGCAGCAGCAACAGCAACACAGTCGCAGCATTCGAATTCTAAACGGGTTTGTATTGGAGAGGATTTGGATCCCTTGTTGTTGGCGGTGGCGCATCCGTTGGTTGCGTTGACGGCTGTGCGGGGTGCTGCGTTGGAGGTTATTCCGGACTTTGCGAGTCAGCCAGCGGTGGCGGCTGGAAGGAAAGAGGAAGGGGGTTCTCCGGGTTCCACGGCTGCTGTTGAAAATGGCGACGGCAAAAAGGTTTGGAAGGACAATTTGAAAAGGATGATAAGTCTGTGGCGGCTGTTTCAGAAAAGCCAGATGATGGCAACGACAATGATAATGGGGATGATTCAAAAAGCGATCTCAAGTCTGTTGCGAGTGCAAAGGAGGACAACCCCAACAAAAAGGCGCAAACTGCTGCAGCTGGTACCGCTACCATTCCTGATGGCGGGATTGTACTGGACAAACAATATGTGGAGCGCCAGAACCGACGCTTATCTCTGCTTGAATCGTTAGATCTTCTTTCCGTTGTTGATTTCTTGCGGGAGTTTGGACTTGATTTGTTTGGATTGAAAGATGCACACACTTTCACATTAGGTTCGTCCAAAAAAAAAAAGTTTTCTGTAATGATTTCAATTCAACTCACATTCTTTTTCTTGTTGTCCACGAAAAAAAAAAAAATAGGCAACTTTGAGAAACTAATCTACAACCTCTCCTCCAACTACTCCCGCCTCCTCTCCATCTACCACTCGATCCTAGTATTCATATACCCACGTGCCCGCTTCCTCTCCCGCCCCGAACTAATCGACGTACCCGCCCACCTCTCCCACCACTTTGCCTGCTCCATCACAGCATCCACAAGTTTCGGCGCCTACATTATCGACGCGCGGTACCTGTGCAAAATATTCAGTCAAATGGAATTCCTCACGATCCCGGCGCCGTTCCACGCGGCCGCGTTCACATCCCTTATTACATCTGTGCAAGCGCAAAAAAAGTTCCATGAGGCTGTGCATGCGGCCATGGAGGAAACAGACACGTTGCGGAAAAACAAGTACATGAATACGCATCGGCAGAGAGAGTTGAGGCTGTTGATTCGGAATTTGGAGGGTGAGGTCGGGGGGGTTGGGAAAGCGGTGGAGGAGTTGGAGAAGGTTGTGGAGGAGGTGAAGGGGGTTTTGGGGGCTGATGTTGAGTAGTTTTTCTTTTTTTTATTTGGTACTTCCCTGTATGTGTATTTAAATGGTTTTTTTTATTAGAGTTCTTCTGGTCGCGTTTTATCTCCCGATGAACGCATACACTACGAAAAGAGACTCAAAGAATCCACACACGGGCTCGAAAACTACAAACGCGATATGGAAGCGAAAACCACGATTCTCCAACAATACGCGATTGAATTCCACGGGTTTGAGAAAACGGGAGAAGAACTGAAACTGAAACTGATTCGCAATGCCAACAAAGGTGCGGATGGGTGGTACCGCGGAAACTCGGGTATGATCGGAATGGGGCCTTGTATTTGTGGATTGATTTGGGGTATTCTGATGAGCAGTCGTTTGTGGTTGGATGGTGCTGTCGAAGCGCGTGTCACTGAAAAGGGAGATTTCAAGTGAGATGGTTGTGGACGGGATTCAAAAGAATGGTAAGCCGGAGGACAGAGAGCGGTGATTCAGCACAGAAAAACAAGGGATCCCCAGAATCAAAGGTATCGGGTCGCTGGAATCTTGGTTGACTCGACACATGCCCTACTTCAATCTGACGCTTCATCGTCATCATCAGTCAACACCTGAAGATTCCTCAGAAACATTGTCTTCTCAAGGGACCCAAAGTATACCGTCTCGATACACATTTATCGGGTCAATGCAACTCTTTAAATCCTTCATTCGATCTCTAAGCGACCGCGGCAACCGCGAACGCGAACTCCTCACAACAATCCGTGATCACTTTACCGAACAACTAGGAAGTCCACCTGCCCGCCCCAGGCCTCAAGAGAGCATGGGAAGCATACTGAAACTGCAGACCTGGTGGATTCAGAATTTGAAGTCGATGCTGGGTTCCAAGCGTTTGGGCAGTGGATGAGTCAATTGGGATTGGTTCAACAGCAACAACAACAACCAGAGGAGGAGCAAGCTGCAAAATCAAACAACGACTGGAATGCCAGAAAGCGAGATGAACGCTTCATCTGATAGCCTGGCGTCTGCGGTAAGCGCGATTGGACTACGCAGTAGAATACGACAAGCCACTACCAAATCTGCGGCAAAGTCGGCTGAAAAGGACTTGGGACCCACATCAACATCAGCAGCAGCTAACACCACAAACAACAGCAAAAGAGTTTGAAAAGCAGTGCATCAAAGTAGCCAAGTCACGCATCAAGGAACTCCTCCCACTCATGGGAACTCTCCCTAAAAGCACAACTGTCGTGAAACGCGAAAAAGACGCGTGTGAATCTTTGACGGTGTTGAAGGACGCGGTTGAGTTGGTGTCAGTGGTGCTTTCAAGAAAGTTTGGAAAGAATACGGTTGCTGAGTTGGATGTGCGGTTGGAGAGGTGTGAATCGTGGCCAATGTTTTGTGTTTTGGTGGGGGATGTGATTCGAGAGGCCAAGACGCGGAAGTTGAATGATTGGCTGGAGGAAACGCGGGATGGTGGGTGGGTGGAGGAGGAGGAAGGATACCACGGAAGCGGAGGAGAATGCAAAGGGAAAAGGGTTGGAGAAACCGCGATTGACTCGGCGGCCAAGGAAAGTGTCTGCGAAAAAGGCACACTGATGACGATGACGACGAGTGAGATTATTGGGTGATTTTTTTTGTTTATCTTTTTTGAGTTGTACTATAGAATCTATTCTTTTATTTGTTGTCTTGTAAAAATACCTGAGTATTCAGTGCGAGATTTTCACATGTTGGCTCATGTTGGTGATGTTCGGGATCTTCGTAACCTAGAATGATATTCTTGTTGTTGCTTTCTATAACGCGTATTGCCTGGTCTGAATCCGCAAGTTCTGCAATCAGCGATGTCTCTAGCATAAGTCAAGTGTCGGTAGAAACGTCATTGCCAAGCTATAGTGCCACTAATTTACGTAATAAAAATATTTTTATTTGGGTCATCCCGAAACAATACTTCAACAAACAGTAATAGAGTTAAAAGTTGCTTGACAATATTCACCGTCCGGCTGCACCCCCTTCAACATCGTGCAATAAGAACCAGCCTTGAAAACGTAATCTCCATATGGAACCGTGGGAATCGTATGGAAGTATGGGTTACTCGTGGACCCCATCACGGCGTTCGTTTTCAATGGCTTCCCCAAGTTCAAGTAGGTGGATGTAACCATGTTTTGGGAAACACTGATGCGAAGAGAGAATGGCGTACCGAGCTTATAATTGTCATCGTAGGTGTAGCAGCCAGTTTTGGTGCAAAGGGCGAGGCCCGAAACGCCGTTGGTTTGTCTTGTCACGCGGTAGGTGAATTGGGCACCGACAGATACTGCAAAAAGTTGCGCGAAAATGGACGTGATTCCTATGGGAAGATAATCTTTCTGTTGTGGAGGGGGTTATAAATCAGTTTCGCCACAAAAAACTTTTGTTTTAAAAACTTACGGAAAGGGTAATATTCAGTTGATGAGGTCCAACATCTGAAGAATTCCAGGAATAGTAAGTATTTCCATTTCCAGTCATTTGACGAAGTTCGGTTCTCGGGTGGGTACTTCCAGCAGTTGTAACCCCCGTGTTGGTGGTATTAAAAACGACTCCGGTCTTTGCAGCATTGACGAAAAAGTTAGAACTGTTGAAGGTTTGCAACCCCGGATTAAAGCTTGACCCGAAAGTTGCAGAGTCGGGAGCAGATGCAACTGGTAATTGGATGTACCAGTTATTCTTCAGGTTCAAGAACTGGGCTGGGTATCTTGGGTCCGGCGTGTAAATGGTCGTGGTTGTAGTAGTAGTCGTGGTTTTTGAGGTGGTTGTGGTTTTGGATGTCGTAGTTGTCGTGGTGCGCGTCGTTGTCGTTTTTGTTGTTGGTGAAGCGAGGGGCAAAGCAACACAGACTTGAGCAGAAATGAGACATGCAAGGGCAAGAAGAACCATGTTTAAGGAGAGCATTTTTTTATTATGGGTATGCAAGAGCGATGGATCAACAGGTTCTTATAGTGTAAAATCCATCAAGGAACAATAGGGAAAAGAAGACAAAGGAAAACCGATGAAAACTTCTTCAGAAATTATAACAACAATATGCACAATAAGAAACAATGAAACTCACTGATGGCGACTTTTTAATGACGATGACGACGAGTGAGATTATTGGGTGGTTTTTTTTTGTTAATCTTTGTTTTAAGTTGTATTATAGAATCTATTCTTTTATTTGTTGTCTTGTAATAATACCTGTTTCTTTGTATTTGGGTAGTCAATGTCAATGAGAGAGATTTTCACAAGTTGGTTCATGTTGGTGATGTTCGGGATCTTCGTAAACTAGAATGATATTCTTGTTGTTGCTTTCTATAACGCGTATTGCCTGGTCTGAGTCCGCAAGTTCTGCAATAAGCGATGTCTCTAGCATAAGTCAAGTTTCAGCAGAAACGTCATTGCCAAGCTATACTGCGTATTCCACAGTTTCCACTGCTCTCGCAACATCAACAGTTTTTGTTTCATCTGTTGCGCCGCCGTCATCATCAGCAACGTCCATAGCCAGGTATTCCTCAACGGTGTCGTTACCCAGTTCAAGCCCATCAAGCGCTTCGCGAACGCAGCCGCCATCAACAGCAACCGCAACAACATCAGCATCAACACGCACAGCGACACTCGATGCCTTGCCGACGGCGTATCCGATGGGCGCCACGTTCGCGACGCCCAACACGGACAAGCCGCCGACGGGCATCGCCGACCTTGGCTACAGCACGGGCAGCGCCGAGAGCGGCGGGTTCATCAGCGGCTGGTACGGCAGCACGTACTGGCGCGTCGTCGCGGGCAGCCCGCCGTACGCCGTCGGCACGCGCGTCGACACGCCGAGTCGGCGCGGTGGCAGGAAGAGAGGCGCGGCGACCGCCGAGTCCGGGCTCGAGTTCTCGACACGCGGCCTCGACCAGGGCTTTCCCGGCACGCGCGCGATGCTCGCCGCCGACGGCGAGACGCTCTTCTGCCGCGCGCTGGCGGCCGGCGGCAGTGTGAGTGCGGCGGCGGCGCCCGTGGCGTGCGTGCGCTTCGACGCTGCGACGGGCGCCGTGGCGAGCGCCGCGTACCTGCAGGGCGCGCTGGGCCCGTTCGCCGCCTTCGCCGTGCGGCGCGCCGCCGTGCTGCGCCCCGAGCTGCGCAGCATCGCCGGCCTGGCCGATGCGGGCGCCGCCGACTCCGCGGCCTTCGAAGTCACAAGGGGCTTCCGCCGCGGCTGGTACGTGAACACCTACTGGCGCGTGTGCGGTGCCCACCCAAACCAGTACGTGGCCGGCGGCATCGTCGGCAACGAGTACCAGTACAGCACCTATGGGCTGGACCAGGGCGTGCCAGGGACGCTGGTCGTGGCGGACGTGCCGGGCGTGGGCGTTACCTTCTGCAGGGGCGTGGGGGACAACACGGCTGATCCCTTTATGGCTTGTGTACTGTTTGCTGGAGACAAGGTCGCGGATCAGTATGGTCTTTATCAACAACTGGGGCAGTGGAGTCAGTATGCAAGTCAATTGCCATAAAAGCCTTGATTCTTTACTCTTATACACTCTTATTGATTCTGCTCCTCCCTGATAATCTCGGCTAAACGCGATAGAGCTACATCAATGTCTTCGGCAGTGGCAGTCGAGAAGGACGCGCGAACATATGGTGTGGTCCTTGGGTTGGGGAAAAACTCAAACCCAGGAACCATCAACACCTTCTTTTCCATCGCTTTTGTCTTGATCAAGGACGCTGAATCAGTCACTCCTAATAGCTTGATCCAAACAAACATTCCCGCATTCGGTTGAACCCATTCGGCAAGCCCCTTCAAATGCTTTTCAGCACTCTTCATGAACGCGTTTCCTTTTTCCTCGTAAAAGGCACTGACACCCGCAGTATGCTTCAAGAATCCATCAATCCCCCAGTGTTCCAACACCTTGTAGACAAGCATCTGCGACATTCCCGACGCATGCAAGATGGACGCTTGCGAGTGAAGCGCAATTCTTTCCACCAACGCTTTCGGCCCCGTCACCCACCCGACGCGCACGCCCGCACTCAGAATCTTTGAGAACGAGTCGAACCGCAGCACGCGGCCGTCCACGTCCATCGAAAAGTAGCTCGGCGTGCGCGTGTCCCCAAACTGCAGGTAGTAGTACGGATCGTCCTCCAGGATCAGCAGGTCGAAGCGCTGCGCGAGCGCGTAGATTTGCTTCTTGCGCGCGAGCGTCGTGCTGCAGCCCGTCGGGTTCCCGCCGATCGGCACCGAGTAGAGCACCTTTGGGCGCGTCGCGGCGTCGCCCCAGTTTGCTAAGGAGCGCCTCGAGCGCGTCTGGCTGCAGCCCGGCGCTGTCCGAGGGGACTTCGGCGAAGCGGCAGCCTAGGGGGCGCAGGTACGCCAGCGAGCCGACATAGGCGGGCGACTCGCAGAGCAGCGTGTCGCCTTCAGAGAGAAGCATGTCGAACGCCTGCGTGTTGAGTGTTGTATAGTGTTGTTGAGTGTTGTTCAGTGTGTGAGTATCGAGAGTTAGTAGTGTCAAAGAGATTGCGCACCTTCGTCAGCACATCCTGGCTCCCGTTCCCAACACACACGTCAAAGTCATCGCCACACGGTGGTTTGTGTTCTTGAAGCTGCAGGTCCTTGAGCCACTTGACCAGCGCCGGGATTCCATTCGTGGGCGAGTACTGCAGCGCTGCCGCAAGCTCTGATTCGGGAACATCAATCTCTTCACCGCTGCGCAACCGGAACGAAAGACCAACGTACGGAAACGTGTTTGGGTGCGGGTTTCCACCGCTGATTTCAAAGAGATAAGCCGTCAGATAAGGAGGCACCAGAAGTTGGGCCTGGACTTACCCGAGGCTGATCATCCCAGGTAGCGCCATCAGTGGCGCCAGCTGTCTAATCGCAGATGGCTGACGGCGCGCCGACTTTGGCGATATAAAGCGTGAGTAATCCATCAAGAAACGTTTGGTGGTGAAATTTGAAGAACCCTTTCCAAGAGTGGTGCAAGCAGTACTACTGGCGCGAAACATTGCACCAATTTTTATTGGACAGTGAATTTGCAAGAGAGCGACACCAGGGTAGTGAAGATTTCGCGAGATGAATTTTGTGATTCCGACAGTTCTCTTGCCAAGTTTGGACCCTTGTCATAAATGGAATCAAGCGGGACAACAGCCAAAACATCTTCGACTTGGGAATCCCAAGAGAGGGAAAAAAAAAAGCCTTTTCCCCCACAAAACATGACCCTCTCACTATTCGCAGCCTCTCTAATTGCAACTCTCCTCCCAACGAAAACTTGCGCCCGCCCAAACTCACAATCCGCATCAACCCACGTAATCCCCGTCCTCGGCGTCCTCACCCCCAACTGGCACGGCTTCGGCACATCCCTCGCCTGGTGGGGCTGCGAAGCCGGCGGCTCCTCCCTCGAATCAAAATACGCCGACCTCTTTTTCACAAACAAAACAACCACCGTCACAATCAATGGAAAACGCGTTTCCCTGCCCGGGCTCCACTTGAATATCGTCAGGTATAATATCGGCGGGACAGGGCGGCAAGGGGATTTCCCGGGCGTCACGGAGTACTACAACGGTGGGGTTTCGCCAACGGCGGCGGGTTTGGAGTGGTCCAAGTTGGTCGAAGGGTATTGGGTGAATGGGATTTCAAATGATTCTGTGAATTGGGATTGGTCACGGGATTCGAATCAGAGGAGTATGTTGAAAGCGGCAGTTTCGAGAGGTGGGGTGAATGTTGTGGAGTTCTTTTCGAATGCGCCAATGTAAGAGGAATATGAGTTTCTTTCTTTCTTCTTCTTCGTCCTCTTCTTCCCTTTCTTTTTCTTAAAATCGAAACATTTCAAGGTGGTGGATGACCACGCAGAAAAGCAGTCTTGGTGGTAACCTCACAGAAGACGCGTTTACGCAGTACCCGCAATACATTGCAACAGTCGTGAACCACGCCATCAAGGACTGGAAAATCAACGTAACCTCTGTATCCATCTTGAATGAACCATCAAGCGGGTGGTGGAACTACCCTGAAATCACGCAAGAAGGAGACAACGTGCCCAACAAGACTGACAAGGTTACACTCATGAAAAACTTGAGGACTCAGTTGAATGCATTCAATTTGACGAACGTGAAAGTTTCGGGCTCGGAGGAGAATAATGCTGATGTGGCGTATGCGAATTTGGATGGCGTGTTGCCGATTGTTGAGCAGTTTAATGTGCATGGGTACCAAAACAATAACAATGCACGTGGGAAGCTTAATATGGCTGTTGGTAATATTCCATTGTGGATGTCTGAGTATGGAGGTGAGCAGTGTTAGTTTCAAGCACCAAAACTACTACTGATTAAAAATTATTTTCCTCTTTTTAATAGACGCTGACAACAGAGGAATCAATATGGCGACTGCGATTTTAAACGACATGAACGTGATGCAAGCGTCGGCATGGGTTTATTGGCAAGTACTCGAACGTCAAGTCTGGGGAATGTTGTACGCTAGCAACTTTGGATCTACGCCGACCGACCCTGCTCGTGCTGTTATTACCGACATTACATCAAAATACTTTGTTTTTGCTCAGTTTACGCGGTTTATTCGACCAGGGGATGAGATTTTGAATAGTGGGCATTCAAATGTTGTTTTGGCGCATACTCCAAGAACCAAAAAATGTTTGTTTTTTTATTAGTTTCATCTTCTTTCTCGAATGATCGATTCTAACGCCTCAATTTATTTAGACAAGTTTGTTGTGGTTTCGTATAGCACGTCGCGAACAGTGACTTTGAATCTAAGTGGGATTCCAAAATCGCTGCCCAAAAACGTTACGTTGACTTATACAAACACGGATGGGTCCGTTTTGTTTGGAAAGTTTAATAGCGTCATTAATAACAAGAAGATTGTCTTTTTGGCGAGCAAGAATAGTGTGTATTCAGTGGAGATTTGAGACCTTTCTTTTATGTATTTAGTTTTTGCATCAATTTTTTTGCATATTAATAATAAATTGCTATTATTTATTGGATAATTGAAATCTATTGCAGTTTCTCAAGGTAGAATCAGATACATGCACGACCCAATAAACCGCAACACCGACAAGGCCGCAACAGAATACAAAATAACCACTACATATGGATTATCTGGACTATTCGGATACACATTCAAATATTTGGCGATATCTTCCGTCGTCATGACCATAATCAAAACAGCATTACTGCTCAACCAAAGCAGCACAACCCGCGTCCGAAAGAGTTTAAAAAAGTCTTCTCGATTCGGTGGCGGTTTCTTGGAATTAAACCATCCAAACAATCCCCTTTTTTCCGGGGCGGCAGGTTTCGTTGAGAGATCGGAAATCAGTTTCTCATAGAGCGCGTCGATATCGCATTGGTTTGTGGGTAAATCCGTCGTGCAGATTGCTTTCCCAGTGGTGCTGGATTTATTAATCAGGACCGGCGCCGTGTCGACGGGTTTGTTGTTGTCTCCTTTGGTTCCCCATGAAACGTCGTGGATGTTGCAAACTGTAAAGTGAAATATTTTTTTTGTGACATGATTCATTAGAATACTTTTTGCAATATAGAACGCCCAAGATAAATCATTTGAAGGAAACTCTTACATGCATAAACCATCAGAATATTAATAAACGACGGCATCATCAACAAATACTGAACCATGGACGTAACCATATGCCACGGATCCGCAAACAAGAAACTCGACAGAAAATAGACTCCATACGTGCATACCAAGGAAACCAACATGTTGATGATGATGGGCGCTTCTACAGCCGAATCAAACATTCTGTTCCAGTCGTCGGTTGTTCGTGGGATCGTGTAGTAGATGCTGTATCCCGTAATGTAGAGGAGCGCGGCCATTATGACGGCAAAGAGGAGGAAGCAGGCTGTGTAGAGGGCTTTTGAGCCTTGTGGGCGGTTTCCAAGGCTTGAGAGGAATACGAGAATGATTGCAAATAGGTAGAGTTGCTTGAATGCCATGAATATCGGGATTCCGTATCTGGTGGAGTTTGATTATGGTTTCAAGTTAGGTGACTACAAAAAAAAACAGCCTAAAAAAATCTTACCCTTGGAAAGGATCCAAGGTGGAATCCACCTTGATTCTTTCATTATTTACAACGCTGTTTCCCATAAACACTGTTCGACAGAATTGATTAAGAAAAAAAAACACTATTTACATACAATCCAAGAAATTAACTCACCAAATATAAGATACATGTTCCCCAACGAAAACCAATTAAAGATCAAATTCACAAGATTATACAAGGACTGAACCATAAACATGAATTTCTTCCCCAACGCATGATCCGATCGAATCACAATCTGATGACAATTCACCAACGCATGAACACCTGCGAAAAACGACCCATTCAACCACCTCCGTCGCTGACTAATGAATTCAGGCACTGTATCAGGAACATCCGTTTCCGCCTTCGCGCGTCGCACGTATTTCAAAACCCATGCTTGCCCACGTTTACTCACGAGTTCAAAGCAGAGGATTCGGTCTTCGGCAAGGTACATGTTTGCTTTGGATATGTCGCCTCCGTCGTGTAAGGTTTCGCCCATAAAGTATTTTTCGAGGGGGCCGATTCCCTTGTCGTCGTTTTGGAGGGCTTTGAATCTGTATGCGGAGAAGGCGCCTGGGAGGACAGAGATGAAGCCGAAACATGATTCAAATGGTTTGTCTAGAATATTTGATATTCTAAAAAATATGTATACAGGGTAAGTAAAACAGCTCGCTCTCAGTCAAGAGACAGACTCAACTTGTATTCGAAATTCTGGGCCGCCACAAGTGGGTTCCACAACTTGCCCCACCCAAGTCCGAGCTCCGCGTAAATCTCGCCACATGCGCCACCAACGTTTGGATTCCGATGAAACGCTTTCCACAAGTGATAAATGCTTTTATCCGTTGGCTTCGTCCCAACATCCAGTAAAACACAGACTTCCGGTTTCAACAGCTTTCCAAACGCGTTAAAGAACCAACGATGCGAGTTGATTTTTTTCGCATTCCGCTCTTTGAGGCAGAATATGACTTGAACGGGGGGTAACCCCGCACCACCAAACATTTCATTGACACGAAAGTCTTTTGCACCTTTGATGGATTGCTCGTGATTCGGCTCGACAAGGACTTGCGTGGTATACTCGAATATATGCGCTGTCGTCGGTACACCATTCACACTTGTTTTAACGATTCCGTCCTGGTAGGCGCCCATAATCCCCAAGACTGTGAGTGTTCGTTTATGGATTTTCTCGCGTCCGTCAGCCACGACGCAGACAACCACCTTTTTCCAGCCGTCCGGCCCCCACACGGACGATCGGCGTTTTGAGCAGAGGTAGGCAATGTTTCGGACGACTGATTTCCAGGTTTTCGTAAACAAGTGTTCGTCTTCGCTGTTTGGTTGGGAGGTTGAATTAATGCTCTGCAACTTGTTGATGCTTTGGGGGAGGGTTACTTAACTTGTACATTGTTATGACGATAAAGAGTTCAGTTTTTCTGTCAAGTTCTTGTGTACGGAGACGGTATCCCTTTCCGACAAATTCGTTTGCATCACAG
The DNA here is from genome assembly GCA_025765595.1 of Obelidium mucronatum. Classification (NCBI taxonomy): domain Eukaryota; kingdom Fungi; phylum Chytridiomycota; class Chytridiomycetes; order Chytridiales; family Chytriomycetaceae; genus Obelidium; species Obelidium mucronatum. The sequence continues at coordinate 14,487 of JAIVFH010000119.1, read as the reverse complement.
GTGGCTGCCGTATCTAGGAACGGCGAGGTGGCGCAGATTAATAAAGAGGAGAAGCAGTAAAATAAAAAAAAGGGAATATACTTACATCTTAAATGCGTAAACTCTCTTTCATCATCTACAATCGAAGGAGTGGCAAGATTTCTCACAGACCGATTGCTCTCCTTCACTACTGAAATTGGATCTTCAGGATCATTACCAAATCCATTATTTGCAGCCGAAACATTTCCAGGAATCCCGAAAAACGCGGCAGCCGCTCCTTGAAGGAACCCAATCACATCCCCACCGCCACTGCCACTGGCGTCCACAGGATCAGCGTCATATTTATCGTCTAGGTCACTTGAGCCCGCAATAACCGTGTCATTGCTTCCCCACGCTCGCGCCGGCACACCTGAATTTGTGCAATGCCCAGAAGAACGCGTCCCTCTACCATACGCAAGAACTTTTTCAGGAACCGGAATATCAATCACGAAATTCCCCAAAGCTGTTAATTCCACAGTTTTGATGGTCTTGTGTCTGAATTCGGCGGCGGCGGCAGCGGCTGCAGTGGATTGGATGAAGGGGGTCAGCGATTCGAAAAAGTTTGACATGAATGTTGGTTGAGGTTTGTATGGCTGTATTGGGGGAGAATGAAGTGGAGGTGGCGGTGATGCATAGTACATCTGCTGCTGCTGAAGTTGTTGTTGTTGATATTGTTGTTGATATTGTTGTTGATATTGTTGTTGATATAGTTGCTGTTGTTGATACTGTTGTTGTGGCTGCTGGTACCCGCCATACTGCTGCTGCACACTCGGCATGTACTGCGGCATGTACAGGGCTTGTCCCGCCGGATGACTCATCTTTGGCAGACTGGGCATATTTTGAGTGCTCAAGCTGTACGCGTTCTGCGTCGGCGGAATCGCGAGCAGCGTGTTGTTGTTGTGCGGACTGCGCGAGCGCGCGCGCGGCGACGGCGACGGCGAGTGCGCCGCCGAGTGCGCGGCGCCGAGAAACAGCGGCGACGGCGGCGGCGGCGGCGCGCCGGGAAACGCGTGCGGCGGCGAGCTGGGCGCGCTGCGGCGGGGGCGGGCGTCCATTTGTGAGCGCGTTTTTTGTTTGTTTGTTTGGCGTTTTCGTGGGCTGTCAGTGGCTGCGAATTTGAAGAATCTAATCAGCTAAACCTTCTTTGATAGCAAGCCCGATTAGCTCAGTGGTTTAGAGCACCCGCCTTTTAAGCGGGTGGTCACGGGTTCGATCCCCGTATCAGGCTTACCCTTACCTGGAAAGCTTTTCTCGGGTGAAAAGGGAAGGGGAACATTGGTGGTGTTGAGGTTTTGGGTGGGACGTTGGGTCATGTCGCTTTGATTGGCATATACGTTCCAGGATCCTCATCCATACATTCAGTGAATGAAATTCCTCAGGCAACACCATGTATTCACTTTATTTTAACTTTGAACTGCATCATTTGAAACAAGCTTTAAAAATATGTTCTCAAGGGTTGTTTGACTTATATCCCTGTTTTGAATTTATGCAAACTGAGAGACTGTAATGAAAACATGGAAACACAAAAACATACCAGTCAATGATCCCAAAGTGGGCAGCGGACTCTTCCAAAACAGTCATGATGCGAAACACATCTCCCTTTTTGGGAGAGAACTCATAAATGTGATGCGAATTGATGGATTCAACAAGAACCCAATCATCAGGAAGAGCAGCCTCCACAAAATTTGTTGCCTGTTCCGTAGAGAATCCATTCAATACTGAAAAGCTTAATCTGAATCCATTTCCATAAATTTGCTTCAGTTTTGTATGTGGTCCTATGCATTTCAAATTTCCTTGCAGCATGATTCCTATTCTGTTGCAACAGACATCTGCTTCTTCCATTGCGTGAGTGGTCTGGGATACGCAAAAGAGCAAAATAGTCAAAGAAAACATTTCACTGTTGCGTGTACAGTACAACTCACCAAAATTATTGTTCTCCCTTTCCTTGCTTCTTTAATAATTCCCCAAATCTGACGCCGCACTTCTGGATCCAAGCCAGTCTATGCCAAGCTTTAACTTAAAACTCAGAATAATAGATGTATAAAAATTAACTGTTGGTTCATCCAGGAATATAAGCTTGGGATTTCCAGCCATTGCCATTGCTATTGACAGCCTCCGTTTCTCACCCCCTGAAAGATACCTGGCAGTCCTAGTAGCCAAGTGGTTCAATCTCATATTGTGCATGAGTGTAATTATTGCTTCTTTCTGGTTTGCTTTCATTCCTTTCAGTCGACTGTAAAAGAGTAGATGCTCATAGACTGTTAAATCATTCCATAAAATGTCATCCTAAATCAATAAGCAGTTCAAATCAACTATTATGCCACAACCAACAAAACACACCTGTAGGCAAATACCAATCCTTGTTTGAATGTCATCCATAGAATCCAAATCCAAACTGTCAATCCATGCATTTCCACTCGTTTTCTGGGTAACGCCTGTCAATATTGACATGAGTGTTGACTTCCCTGCCCCGTTTGGCCTGAAGTATGGGATACTTTTAGCACACATGTTTACCAAAGATTAGCGAGCTTACCCGAGCAATCCAAAAACCACATCCTTTTCAACGGCAAATGAAACGCCATTCAACGCCATTTTGATTTCCCGTTTTTGCTTACTGCTTGTATCCAAGCCAGGGTAATTCTTCTTGAGATTATGGACAACTAAAGGACATAATTGAATAAGCTGGTTTTTACTGCGTGAGACACGGTGCTGTTCTTCTAGAACATCCGAGCCTTCTAAGTCAGTGTTGATGCTCAACGTTGTGGATTCAGATTGGTTGATTTCTTGGGTGATACTCTGTGGGGGCTTTTCCCCAGTGGAATATTGCATAGCCTTTTTTATGCAGAAACTGATTGGCCAATGCCAGGGATAGGTGACACCAAGATTAGATGGAATGATAGTTTCCAAGTAGGATGCGGTTAATTGCATGGCAACTGAAGCTGCCAATAAATAGTGGACACATTTCAGAACTTGATTATTTCCTTGTAGATTTGATAACGTATAAGGCAATGCTGAATATGATGCTCTGCATACAAAAAAAAACTAAATTATTATCTCCTATTGATTCTCAAGCCCAGCATTTTGTTTTTTGGCTTACTGATTTACAACAGATATAGCTCGAATGAATGCAAAAGGCGGCCATGCTAAATAGTATCCTGGAAGACTCTCCACCAGCGGATATAGGGAGTTCAGCGAGATGGACGCCACAACACTCAACAACACAATCAAGAAGGATGAAGCTGTTCAACAAAAAAAAAGAATCTCATGTTAAAAAATAAATCTTCTTTATAAAATTATAAGTAACCTAATGCCATACTGCTGCGTTGACAAACTGACGCGATAACGAAACTCATTGATATTTGGACCAGACCCCAAACCAGAAGCAAAACAAACAGTACTCCTGGAGATGTCTACCAAAAAGTATATGAGTAGTATTAGTGAATTAAAAAGTAATATTAGCTAACCATTGTGAATATTTGAAGCTTGAAGGAATATCCAGAAACCGCAAAAACCTGAGAACAAAATATAATCATTGGTTCTTGTCAAAAATGGTAAGATATATACATACTGTTGCAGAAATAGCATAGATAACAAAAAATGAAATAAATTGAGACAGGGAGTAGATCCAAGTTTTGATCCCATTCTGGAAAATAAACAAAATAAGCCTGGATTACTCGCAAAGTCAAACCTACAATCTTCATCATAGCCACAATCTTGACAAAAAAAAGATTAATTCGCGTTAAATATAGCAATTCCAAATTTGAAAAGATTACAACACCTTTGTTTCCTTTTCTCGAACAAGCTCAACAGCAAAAAGCGGCAACAAGAAGGAAACCCCGAAAGGATACAAAATCTGCCCGATGAATTCATCCAGCGGCAGCTTCAACCCCGTAGAATATAGAATCGGAAACACTCTGATTGACTGAGTAATCACAGCTTCAGAAAGATCCTTTGAACTACTCCTTAAAAAGGCGTTCGAGAGTTGAGCTTGAACCAAAACAGATCGAAAATCCGGCTCTGGGAAAGCAGCGATTGCTTCGAGTTTTGGGTCAGTTCCAATGTGGAATGAATATTTGTAGTTTGACGTTGATTGGTTCAGTTGCGTGAAGAGGATCCCTCCAAACGGAAGGTTGACGATTGATTGCGATACATTCACAAAGAAATAAAGTACATCCATTATCGATGGATTAGGTGTAAGCAGTGCACTTGTATCCACTGCCGTCACATTAATAAGCGCCGACTTGATCAATTCGGCAAGCTTGCCATCCATTCCATAATCTGAATTTGTCACCTTTAATAAGAAAAATTAATCCATTTTCGATTGAAATAGAGAGAGCAATAGAGCTACTTTAACAAACGACTGGAACTTGCTTGAACCCAGTCAACAGCTCACGAAACGGATCCAAATCAAGTCGAAACCGAGGCTCAATCGTTTCCAAAATACCCATCGTGGAATTCATGGGCAAGAACCCAAGAGCGGGAACAATTTTCTGATTCAATGAAAACCCAGGTGGCCGAAAATTTGACTGGTCTGATGGTCCGTGTTTTCCCCAAGAATATCAACAACACCCGAAGAAACTCCAACCAAAAAGGCTTCATTCAATTGACCAGTTATCAATTGCTTAGCTAAATAACTGATTGCGTTTGAGCTAAAGAAGCCTCCCAACGGCTGAGCCTGGTACGTCGCGTCAGATTCGAGAATTGTTGTAGACGGTTCAAGAAGCGGGTCCATCGAATAAGGCGAGGTTTTGAATTTCGAATATCTCTTTCCCAAAATGATATACGCATGGTTTGATGGCTTTCAATGAGTACCCAGTTGTAGTTCCAGAGGCAGCCGTAAAGTCGAAAAAGCTGAGAAAGTTGACATGCGTTACAGCAGAGTGAGCCCCAGGAACAGACGAGTCATCTGTTTGAGGTAAAAGACTGCTGGATAAATCCGTAATTGGCCAATTCAATCGAGATTCCAGTGCGTTCACATTGGAGCAAAATAGAATATCTGGCAGAACAAAATATTGGTGATCAACAGCAATCTAACAAGCATTTACCCTTTGGAGGACCAGACATCTTTACGAGAATGTTTTGAACAACTTGTCCGATCATGGCGCAAGTCAGAGTCATCAGGATCGGGCAGAGGCTGACGCAAAAGACGTTGCTGACAACCTGCCTTTTCTGATGCGTGAAAGACTTGCAGATCTAGGAATCCCAAGTTTGGAGTATTAAATGGCATTAACACTACGGTCGATCAATCGCGTACCAGTGCATGTAGCTGCGTTTTGATGAGTTCGCCTCTCATCTCGACGAGAAATTTTGTCCTGAACTCAAGAAAAAGCCCAGACTCTGATGATGGACGACGAGTTTCGTGTCGAGCAGCATAAGCATGCGTAGCTTCAAGCTTGGTTCCAGGTAAAGCGTCCAGCTTGAATCCCTCCAATGCTCCATGACCTGCACAGCGAAAAAGAAAAACTCCACGAGAATTAACTAGTTTGTGTAAAACTCATGTTGATTTTGGCTGATATTCAAATTCAATAAAGCGGAAGGGAGAGCCACGTATTTGTTGGAAACAATAACCATCCGCGAAAATGGCTTCTCAAGTTACTGTTGAACTAGAAGGATCGTTTCCGTCCAAAAAGACAGTCATCAAAACAACGCCTGCAATGCCATTGAACGATGTCCTGAAGTCTGCGATCGATAAGCTTGGAAATCCAAACTCTGTCTATGTTCTAAAGTAATTCAAACCATTCCAACCCCCGACCCATTACTTACTTGCCCAAAAATATAATAGGCATGGAAAAGCGACTCTTGATCTCTCTCTTTCTGTCCGTTTCGCCAACCTTCCTGCCGGTGCCAAACTAGTGCTTGTCCCATCCTCCACAACTGCAAAGCCATCAACCCCCCAAACCTCAGTTCCCTCACAATCAAAGCAACCGACGAATTCATCAGTGTCCTCAACGCCAACCGATCCACAACTAACCGCCGCGCCCTCATTACCAACCACAACACCAACAACCCAACCCCTCCTCATAACCATCGCCCTCCAAGTCCAAGAAGGCCCACGAATCATAAAAAAATTCCCACCCTCAACAACCCTCTGGTCCCTCCTCAAAACCTTGGAATCCCAAGACCCAACCCTCACCCTCACAAAAAACCAACAACCCCCACCTATAACCCCTCCTTCCTCCACCCTCCCGAAACCTCTCCAAGCCATCAGCGAAGCTTCCAAAAAATTATCTCAATCCCAGAAACCGCTCGTCTACGCGTTCCCGTTGTTGATTTTGAGTAACAAGGAATACGGCACGTTCAAGAGTTTGAAGGAAACGACGCTTGAAGGGGCTGGATTGCGTGGGGGTGGGAATGCGCTTGTTCGGTTGTTGTGGAGATTGGATCCGGATGTTTCTTTGGAGGATGTGAGGGCGGAGGTGGATGCGGAGTGGGTTGGCGTGGATGGGGTGAAGGATTTTGTTCCCGCTGCCGCTGCCGCTGTCAGTCAGCCCGCTTCTAAAAAAGCTACAGCTGCTGCGTCGGCAGTGGTAGCAAAGAAAGAGACCCCTGCTGGCGTTGGGGAGGGAGAGGGGAAAGTGGAGGATTATTCAGTTGAATTGGAAAATGGCGAATTTGATCGCGGTATCAAGGTGTTTTCCGCTCCTCCTGCAGATGTCGATGGACCCATGAACAGTTGAGTGCCCCCGCATTTTTTTTAACTTGTCACGAACTAATTCAACTTGCACAAAACCACCTATTCAGTTCAATTACCAGATACATTCTTCCAGCTATCATCCACTGAACTCAAACTCGCCTACATTTCCTCCAAAAACAAAGCCAAGCAAATCCAAGACGGAGCACCTCTCATGACCAAAGCGATGCGTGATCGAGAAGAGGAACTCAAGCTCAAAAAGTATCCCAAAACAATGATTCGCGTCCGTTTCCCGGACCGTGTGACGGTTCAAGCCGCGTTTCTCTCCACCGAGCCAGGTTAGGCGTTAGAATTACTTTTTTTTAAATTGGAAACACAATACTCACAGCTATAAAATTAAACACAGTTTCTGCTATCTACACACTCATCTCCGATACACTTGCAACACCAACACGCAAGTATACTCTCTACATCACTCCTCCTTTACAAGATCTCGCTTCCAAAAAGGATCAAACCTTCTGGAAAGCAGGACTCGCCCCAGCTACTCTAGTGTATTTCAAATGGGATGACAACGAGCACCAACATAGCAATGCTGGTGCCGCTTATTTGAATGAGGCGTATCTTTCCAAGATGGAGGAGTTGCCAGTTCCTCCTGTTGCCGAAGTCGCGGCGGAACTGGGTGCTGGGACGGAAGTCGAAGATGTGGAAATGGATGAGCCTGCGAGCAACAGCAGTGGTAGTGGAAGCGCAAGTATTCCTGCCAGTCGTGAATACAGATCTAGTGATTCCGTGCCAGAACGGAAGGTTCCGAAGTGGTTTAAATTGAGCAAAAAGTAGGGGGAAGCCATTTAAAAAAAATAAAAAATAAAAAGTCACTTTCTTTGACCCAAACATGCGTTTTATTGCGTTCGGGGGCGTGATGATCGATTAATTCTTCGGCCTCCTCCGCAAATCAAATAAATTATGGTATCACTCATCCACACCGCAATCAGAAAGATCCGTACTCGTTTCGGTTCATTTTGTTGCTCGTCATTGTCTGGCTTATGGCTGCCGCTTCCGATGCTACCACCATCGTTTGCTTTATTTCCCGTTATTCTTTCCTTTCGTTTTTTCTCGGTTCGAGGAAGTGGATGCGCTTGATTTGCCATGATAATATACTGCAATAAATAGAGTTGGCATAATGATATAACTGGTTATAAATGTTACCATGGGAAACAATACTGCGTATATTCCGGCACTTATGAAGGACGGAAAGAAGAAGGTCAAGACAGTGCACGGCAGACCTGTGTCGGTATGGGATTTGTAAGATAAAGAAGGAATATTCTACAAAAAGGTCGAATATCAAAAAAGATATGCCGCCTTCGACGGCACAAAAACACCGCCTTCGGCGGTCAAACGATAACAGCCATACCAAATCCAAAAAAGTAAGACGACCGAGCCTCAAAATAATCAATCCGTTTCTCCAACGTCCACCCCTTTTGAACCCACTTGTATTCAAAAGAAACAAACGCGACAAGAAACGAAAAGAGAATGAAACTGAGAATGGAACCAAATGGCCATGGAATGACACTGTGTGCGATAAAAGTCAAAACGATATAGTTCAAGAGAAGCAAGCATCTGTATATATCGGTTGAAACTCTCTTGAGGAACCAGTCATATGTCTGAGGAGACTGCGTTGGTTTTCCGTATACAATTTCATATGCTCTATCAGCAATGGCTTGATACCAGAATGTGTTCAAGACAAAAGATGTGACGTAGAGCGGGTATATCCAAAGAACATAATACAGCTTCCATAGAAATGCTCCAAGCCAAAAACTCCATGCTTCGCTTAAGCTATTGAATTGATGCAGTTGTGGTGTGTTTACGGGGACGACGCTTGTTGAGTGAGGGTTGTTGAGGAATGCTGCGGAGCAGTACGAAAAGAAGGGAACAAGAAGATTGTCCATGAGGAGTATTGAGCCCAAGAATATGACGCCATTGAGGACAATGCATTTGAAGAGAGCAGTTTGGATAGTCTTTGAGCTGTATGTACGTTTTTTGTGAGAGTCGTAGTCACGACTCTGGTTTGTTGATAAAGAGCAAACAGCAGCAGCAGCAACAGTACCCGTATATTGTTATGAGGACCGACGGCAGGGCGCACGCATCATAGATTCCCTGGACGAAAGCCGCAGCATCCATCTCTCTCTTTGAATCTTTTTTAATTTCTTTCTTCCTGGCTTCAAATGCTTGCCTCCTCACCCTCCCCTTCCCCTTCCCCGCCGACGCGTTCCAGCCACCGCAAAGAGCGCAGCGCGTGGCGCAGCGCGTCGCCGGCGCAGCCACAGCCATCGGCCACTGATTCGTTGGTTCTTGCAGGACTTCTTCGGACTTCACTGCGCACATTCCGCAGCGCGCCTTCTCGGCGGACACACAGGCGATAATGCGCGAGGGCGCAAAGAGAGACCCGTGGGCGCTAGGCGTTCGACGACGATGAAGTGGTCCAGGCGTATTCAACGTCTGGCTCAAGCCAAGCACGCTCACACTCACAGTCACACTCACTCTCACTGCCCCGCAATGCTTCTGCTTCAGCCTCAAACACATTCTTCAACGACCTCGATGCCGACGCGTTCGAGCGCCAGCAGGAACAAAACAGGAAAAACAGACTGCAGTTGTTCATGGAGCCAGAAGACTTTGGCGCCGAAGAGAACGGCGGCGATGAGTTTGACGCGGGTCTGATTGGAACAGGCTTCGCTCGACAGAAACAGAGGCAAAAGAACCGGCGGCGTTGGAATGTTCAGAGGCGGCAGCAAGGCAAAGGCACAAAAGCGCACCCCTTCTTCCTCTTCGGTATCTACGCGTTTCATTCCATCAGGCAGGGACGAGAATCAGATATCCTAATCATCTTCTACCCCATTACAGTCCTTTGCGCGACCCACCCTTCCAACCCCGAGCCGTTCTGCCTCAACAACTCCAACAACCAATTTTTCTCCTGGATCAAAGAAACCTGTTGCCTCTTTTAATCCTCTTTCCCAGAAAAAGGACAAGAGCTTGCTGACTGAACAGATATTTGCTCCTGATGATGGTAATATCTATTGGCGTTTGAGATAGTTGACTCTTTCTTTTTTATAAATTATCTCTATAGGAAAAGTCGAGTCTTTGAACAACAGACCATGGTGGAGTCTCCCTGGTCGTGGCATCAAGAGCACTACACCTCCCAAAAGGAGTGTGAGAGATTCATTGCCAAAAGCGCCACCTGCGTCAAATCGCTATTCTAAAAGCCAGCCATCCGTAAATCTTTTCAGAAGCTTGAGCGCGAATGCTGCTTCTTTAGAAAGATCCAAAACTGCCAAGAGTCGACAAGAATCAAAAGCTATGGGAAACCGCTCACAGAGCAGATTTTCTGTTTCTGGATTCACATCCTCACTACCTGCGTTGGGGCGGAAAAAGGAATCGACGCTTTAATTTATTTCAAACTTGCTGTAACTTCATATGTCTCATACCTATAATTATTATTGTAAATATATATATATAAGTGCCTCGAATTTCTTTAATCGTCTTTATTTCATTGATCTCGCACTTCGCAACGCGATATAACCCCTTTCAGGAACCATGCAATCTCAATCCTAGGTCTTTCAAGTTCTGCGGCAAAGCATGCTCTTTTAAAGCAGGTCAAGACTGATGAATGAAGGGCACTCTTGCCAAACCTTTCTTCATTCATGTAATGCTTCAAGTCTCTCGGCACTCGCCTTCCCATCGGACTCTCCCCACTTGGAAACTTGTCGAAATAATCATGAAGCACTGCTTTTTTACGCCCAAGATAATAATTCCTGTCCATCCCAATCATAAATGGTGAAAACGCCTCATCAAAATCTTCCAAATCGCGAACTTCCAACCCAGCCCTCCTCGCACATTCCACCATCCAACCAAGCGATATATCCGACAACCCCGTCTCCCACCATCCACCTCCCACATCCGCATGAGACCCTCGAAACCACATTTGTTCCCTCACAAGACCAGGTTTCAATGACACAGATTTCTCAAATAGCACCGGTGGGAAAAACTCTCGTTTCTCGTCGATAGAAATCGCTTGAAACGCATATGGAAGCTCTGGACCGATTGTCAAGTCATGATACGCGTTTGGTTCGATTTGTCCTAGTGCAGTCAACACACTGTTGAGATACTTTGAAGGAACCAGTGACGAGTATCCATCGGGGACATTTAATGCCGCAACCGTATCAAAAACTCCAATGAATTTCAACATTTCTGCGGGGGCAGTGGTTGGTGATGTTGTTGCTGTTGCTGTTCCTGGGTGGCAAAAAGTCTTTCGGAATCGAGCAATCTCTCCACCACCACTGTCGGCATCACCCTCGTGATTTATACATTTTAAAGCTTCCGAAACACTTTTTTGGAGACTCTGTTTATCCATATTGAATTTCTGTGGTTGAACGATCCCCGCATATCGAATGAATGAGAATAGGGATCTGACAATCGTGGCACCTCTGCTGAACCCAAACGCGTAAATTTCATCGCCTGGTTTGTATTCCATGGCGATCCATGTATATGCGTCGAGTAAGTGTTCATGGATATTTCCAAAGTTACCTATAAGAAGTATTGAACGATTATTGACTACAAAAGTGAAGTGATGCAGTTTTATATACCTTCTAGATCACTCTCCTTCTTGTCTTACAATTTGAGTCGCAACCCCCGCGTGATAATACACTTTTTGTATCAAACTGGCTTGATCGAGATCGTGTTGGTTCTTGTTTGCGCTGCCCAATAAATGAACCAACTTGACGATATTGGAAGGTGTGAGAGCTGCAGTTTCTTTGACTCCTGCTTGAGAAGGACCATCGGAAATTGATCCTGGGTGTTGCCACGTTCCGTCAACGCAACTAGTACGCGGTTTAATAATCAAAAAAGGGAATATATACTAATAAAGACTATTTGATTTGTACACTATCAGTTTCCGTTTGAGATTATTATCATCCTTGGTAGGCTTGACAGCATGATTATTGGCAGGGGCTGTTGATTCCAGTGGTTTATTCTCTGCTACTGCTGTTCCTGCAGAAGCTGTTGTTATCGCGGTGGAAGGCGTTCTGCTATGTTTTGGTCGTCTCGGTGCGCGTTCTGCATTGATTGCATTGTCCAACTCGTCTTTGTGATAGAAAGGCATAATATAACCCAAAAAAAAAAAAAAAAAAAAAAAAAAAAAAAAAAAAAAAAAAGGTAACTACAATTTGTTAAATCGACCCCTTACTTTTTATTTTTAAATATTAAATATCAAACAGACGTTGAAAAGGGCATTGAGCGAGACGCTCGAGGAAACTGTCGAGATTCCGTGGCAGAGTTGGTATTTCCCGCAACAGATATTCTAGGAGATATGAAGCTGACTTTTCTGTCCGCCTTTTCGTTATTATAATCTCCTCTTGAACCCCCAAAAGTAATAACACTGAAAAGCTGATTTGTCACTGAGCTTCGGGGTTTCGACTGCGTATCGTTGTTATTAATCTCCTCCACCTGATTAATGCCATTTTTCGGTTTAGCCATGATTCCATTGTGGACAAGGAGTTCGGCGATTTCAGGAACGTTTTTGACTTGTGGTGGGAGTCGGTTTAATAAATCAAATATGCATTGGTCGGTAAACTTGAAGTTGCCTTATAACGGTGGTGTAATATAATGTTAAAAACCCGTTTTTAGATTCGAAGTCCCTTCTACAGAAGGAAAAAAAAAAATAATAGAAAAACTCAACTCATCATCCTTGAAACAACCAAAAACTGTCCAAAAAACACCAAAACCATCTCCAACACGAATATGGCAATATTCAAATTAACTGAATTTTTCAACATCCCGATTGTTTCGACATAGGAATGCTCTTCAATGTGATGCCAACCGTCCAAGTAATCCCATTCGAGAACTTTCTCGAAAAATTGGAGAGATTCGGATGGTGGTTTGAATGGCCCTGTTTCGCAGTAGTGTGCTAGATCCATGTGGAGGCTCATGGTGTAATCGGTCAAGTGAAGTAATCCTTGAGTTTCTGATTCAGCCAAACTGCTGTACGCACGCACACACACACATACCTAAACCAACTGCATTAGGGGTGTACCCAATAGAATAATCCCATTTCCGATGCTCGGCTTTACAAGCATCTTTATTGTACGGCAAACAAGATTCGCCTTCAATAAGCCACAGAAGCTCAGGTGTGTAGCTGCTTGTCAATTAAATAGAGGGATCAACCACTTAATGAACCTTTATATGTCTATTATATCTCTTTTTTTTGCTTACAAGTTATAACTCGGCGAAGGATATTTTCGGTCAGTGTTTCCAAACTTGGTCGCATGATATACTTCTGATAATCGTTCGAATTCGGTGAGATAGTTTTCTCGAATATATTTTTCAGACACCCAAGTTTTCAAGTCTATATTGACAAGTTCCTAAAAGAAGGGGGGTGATGAGATGAAAAAAAAATGGGAAATTGTCGATTGTTCCACAAAAAAAAAAAGAAAAAAACCTCTGCAAGAATAATCAGCCGTAATTGAAAAGTTTGCATATCTCCAGCTTGATCCAAAATAACAAAATTCTGGCCAATAGTATTCACGGAGGAGATGTTCACGTATGCAAACGTGATTGTCAAGATCGACATGCAGATGGCATAGAGAGCATATTGAATTCGAAATAGTGCCGACGAAGTTTGAACTGATTTTGAGTTGCTTGCAAGTTGGGATTGTTTAACTATACTATTGCTAAACACATCGCCATTGTCAGCTTCCGACAGGCGCTGTTTTCTCGTCATCAGGAGACTCATTTTTTTTAAAATTCTTTCAGGATAAACCTCACCTCTATGATTTCCTGTTTATGATAATTAGACTGATTGCAAACAAAAAGGGGGGTTTATAGATATAGCGAACCTTGATTATTGCATTTGGAATTGACCGAAAAATGTTCAGGGAATGCCGCTGATTGGTCAAGAATGTCCGTACACTTCGATCAAGTACAAACAAGAACAGAAATATTATAAACACATGAATTCCTGTGTTTTGGACTTCAGAATTTCGGGCATCAATTAGAAAAGGGAACTTAAACCTGTCAGGGCGTAGATTATACGATGGGCGTTGGCCATATCCGCGTCAAAAGTATCGAAATACAAGACATCCATACTATATTCAAATGGACCATGCTGCGACGGCCAGAAGTTATCGAGAGCTGCTTTCAACTTAGAAAATATAACTTATAAATATATTGAAATTTACCCCATCGAACATTCAAATTTTGGTGGCTGTTGTTAAAAGTTGAGAATGATGCATTGGCAATATACAACCCCGAATTGGAGAACATCTATTCAGATTGTCAGAATAGTGATGCTGTAATCAATACGCGCTTACCGAGGTGTATTCCATGAGTGAAACATTTACAGGGAATATCTCGTCTGTTAACGGGTAATGAGACCGGTAGCCAACAACTGACGGGGTTGTATAATACAAATTATTCTCCTGATAACAAAATGAGTGAAATAGGTTATAGCATAATTAAAGGACCATACTGATCGCATATCTCTAGTTGCAAAGAGAGTTTGAATTGTCGATGTTAAGTTTAACATCTCTTCTTGCAGTTGAACTTGTGTGGCGGCAAATTTAACACTGTCGTTCTCAGCTGAAGCTGTTTGCAGCTGCCTAATTCGCCTAAAAAGCATTGATGCGTAATATTCGCGGCTATGGAGCAATTTCAGAGTATTCAACCCATTGGTCGACGTGTTCAACAACTGAAATGCCAGCACAAAGTTGGTATTCGTAATGGCTAAGGCCATCAAGGTTGACACTACAATAAGGACTTGAATATAAAACGATTTTGATTGTAGATGTTGC